>VRLP01008920.1:0-14806 GCA_009660295.1 Lophius piscatorius
GAGGAAGGACAGGATTAGAAAGGAGACATCAGAGGGACAGTCCAGGTTAGACGTCCTGGAGACAAAGTCAGAGAGGACAGACTGAGATGGTTCTGACCCGTGAAGAAGAGGAGGGATAGTGGAAGGATGATGGAGATCGAGCTGCAGGCAGGAGGAGAAGAAGACCAAAGAGGAGGTTTCTGGACGTGGTGAGAGGACATGCAGTTGGTTGGTGTGACAGAAAAAGTTGCAGAAGACAGGAGGAGATGGAGACAGATGATGTGCTGTGGAGACCCCTGAAGGGAACAGCCCAGTAGAAGAAGATTCATTTACTCATATACATACACACAAACCAGCACAATAAATATTAATACACATTCAGACGTAAATGCTCAGCCACAAGTAGCCCATCCCTCACACACACACGCCCACACGCACACACACACACACACACACACACACACACACAGATAAATCTCATATGTAAATGTTAAAGGGGCAAATCCATTTGTTTGAGGCGGCGTGTAATCAGCCCCCTGCCCACGGTGAGTCTGCATCCTCTGCCATACAGGTCAAGGCCTCAGCTTGTCCTCCTGCTGCCTTGGGCTGCATCATCAGCCCGAAACATCCGCCTTGATGGTTATTGTAACAAAGGGATACTTTAATATGCCATTCATCCATATCAATACTCCCCACCCCCACCCCACCCCATGGATTGAACTAATAAGGCTGTGCCTCTGCCCTCCAGGGAGGCTCATAATATCCATTGCAGATATGAAAAAAAAAGGAAAAGAAAGACGGAGGCTCTGGTGTTTCACGTTCGACTTTCCCTTCAGACTAATCGGCGCGCCACAGCTCGTTAGGTCCGTGACGTGCCGGAGCTTTACCGATAAGCAGGGGAGACACGGCTCAATTACCCACACTTACAATCTTTCTCTCTCTCCTCCCTCCTGCTGCCTGATGATGAAGAGATAACATGTCAATATTTGATACAAACAACTTCATTTGCCTAATGGTGTTCCTGGATAGGCCCGTCTACAGGTCCGGAAGGGATGGGAGATCTAAGAAAAGGCCTGAAGCAACACTCAGCTTAGACGTAGCATCAGCACCCCTCGAATCAGGCACACCCACTCCCCAGGGCCGTACACAAGGCATGCTGGGAGAAAGACGGGTCAGAGACGGTGTACTTTCAAACTTTTGTTTGACTTCCTTTCAACTGGTTTACTCAAGTTCTGACAATGGACTCGGGACCAGTGCATCTGCACTTACACTGCTAGATAGGAGGTGGAATCAGGATGGAGGGTTGAGAAGAGGGCTGAACGTTAACTTTAGTCCCCGAGTGATGTCAACCTGTGACACGGAAAACACTTGGACCGCCTGGAACTGGACTCTCCATATCAGCTGGATTCCACCATCAGTCCGGTTCTGTATACTGTTGAGTTCTAGTCTTTACATTCACTTTCAGAACTTTAAATGCTCTGAGACACGTTTGAGTTTTCTTCCTTATCTCCATAATGCAGTGAAAGGAATGTGATACTACTCTGAGAGTATGCAGACTGAACCAGACTGAACCAGACTGAACCAGACTGAACCAGACTGAACCAGACTGAACCAGACTGAACCAGACTGAACCAGACTGAACCAGACACGCAGGTGGAAAAAAGGTGACCACACATTTCAGACGGGCTGTGTGAGGAAGGGCGTCTGACGTAAAACCCATGCCGAATCAATATGTGGGACGAGGTGATCGGCTGTGGCGACCCCTAAAGGTAAACAACAAGATAAACAAGAAGGTTCTGCATAAAACTGGCTGCACTTTTTCAGATTGTTTGTACTTTAACTAACAAACCTGGGTTCACTGTTGAGTTCTGCCACGACTTGGAGGCAAAGCTGAACTTTGAAGCTGAGAAGTGACAACTGAGATGACATCAAATAAACTCATATGTTGTGTTTGATGACTGAAAACAAATGCTAGCAGATGTGGGAACCACAAAACCCAACCCGAGCAAAGCTGCTGACACCAGGGGGGGAGAACATCTTCTTCCATGAGGCAAAGATGAAGACGGGGAGGTGGCGATGAGCTCTGAAGTTATGGAGCTATGTTTCATGTCTTTTGGAGGAGGAGCACACACACACACTTGCTCCTCTGTGGTCCACTGGGCCCGGGAGAAATGAGAGAGAGCGGGCTCATGCAGCCTCCTGTGCCATGCAGTCCTAATGATGGTCTCCACCTGCTGCTTTAATGTCACAGCTAGATCACCCTCCATCCCTCACTGACTCTGACTGCCATCAGCAGCAGGTAGCTCCCTGCTGCACCCTCCTCCTCAGACATCTCCCTCAACTTCAATCTCCTGCCTCTCATATCAACGTGACCTCCTCTCATCCAGCTCTCTGCTCAGTCGGGTCTCTCCTCCGTTTCTGTCCTTCCTTTCTGACTTTCTATGAATTCAACCTTCTCCCAGAATCCGAGTCAGGGTTTATGAGAAATGTGGTTTTAATTTAGAAAATACTGTGTTTCAGTCGGTTTCACAAGGAATCTAATTTCACAATTCGTAAAATATGAACTATTAGAGTTGAATATGATAGGATGGATCTTCTCGCTATATCGGACAAACGGTTGAGAAGTGAGGCCCAAATCAATCCAATTCTTCCTTGCAATAAGATTTAAGGGGGCATACATTTTTGAAAATGCCCCATGAAATAGAAAAAAAGAAAAATGGTGGTACTAACAAAAAAAACAACCTGTGGAAGTTTCGACTGGTCTCACTTTCAGTTAGCTCTTCATCTCCAACTCATGCTGACGTTTCGGCTGTCTCGTCTTCATCAAAGCAGGAGCTGGACCTGATCCACGTAACAGTTCTTGAGTTATTGCGTTAACCCGAAAGCTCTGCGGCAGACGTGGCAATCCCATAATATCCCAGACTTCTCTGGGATATAAGAAGCACATTTACAATCTGAAGGTTCTCCCTCTGCTAAACTCATCACTGAGGATGTAAAAAAGACATAGTCTATATAAAAAAGAACATTTCCTTAATTGTGTCTTCTGAAAAAAGCCTAATGTATCTCCCCCTTGTTTATTCTTTCGTAAACCCATCCTGAGGAAGCAGGAAACCAGGAGGTGAGTCGGCACGTCTTCTGTGAGGAGCTCTGACAGGCAGGTGAGCAGACAGAAGAACAGAAACCAACACTTGGCTGACAGCAACCCTGGAGCGCAGAGACAGCTGCAGACGTGTCAGACAGACAGATAAACAGACAGCAACAAGAAGTCGGGAGATAAGACATGTATTGACGGACGGAGCGACTGCTGCCTCTGATGGAGAGACGGACAGGCAAACATCAGGTATAAGGAGCCAGGATGGAGCGGTTCTGCCGAGCCTGCCGGCTCTGCTGTAATGGATGCTCTACACGCGGGCCTCCAGCGGTGGAGGACTGAACTAAATGTAGTGTCAAATTTGCAGATGTGGAGATAGACGGTGATGGACGGATGGAGAAAGAAAAGCCACGGGAGAGAGAGGAAGGAAATGAAGGAATATGAAAAATGGTGATGGAGCATGGAGATAAGCTGGAGTGAACGGGACCGAGGGAGAGGAGCGGGAGACAAAAGCAGTTTGTGCCGCTGTCGCGGGGTTTGACGGAAGTGAGAGGCGACTTTGCATCAATATTGCTCGGGCTTCTAAGAGATCCGCTTATGGAGACATCCCATAATGTAACAGATACTGGGGAGGAGAAATAAATAAATAAAACATCTGAATTGATTTTGTTTTCATGCCTGTGCCAGAGCGAAGCCGGCACTTGATCTATTCTAAGATGATCTTGATAAAAATAAAGGAGAGGCCAAGTGTTTCTCCGTCAATTGATCAACGTCAAGACTCTCAGTGAAACAGACACCTCTCACTTATGATGCCGCCGCCGCCACCGCGTGTGTGTGTGTGTGTCCTCTAGTCTTAGAGGAGGTACATAAAAAGCTCACTCTGCCTCTCCAAAGGGGTTTTTGGATCATCTGCTGAGGCAGGTGATGGGGCTTGACGGATTGATTGAGGCGAAGTTCTCATCGACAGTGGCAGCGCCCCATAGAGCGCCCAGCTCCACTGCACACTGTTCCATTAAAGGATCATTTAGAGGGAGAGCAAGTTCCACCTGCACTTATGCAGAGCACACCCTAATGTGAGATGAAACAGACATTTTCAAGCTACTGGAGAGGGAGGGAGGGAGGGAGGGAGGGGAAAGAATTATAATAATGAAAACTAAAAATTCAGTCCCTTCCCAACAGCGCATTTCCATCTTCAAGAGAACGACGATTGATGAAGTAATCTATTATTGATATCATCATCGTTATATGCCATTGGCAGTTTCGGTGTAACCGAGCCCCCAGCTCTGAGCGTCCTCGCACTGTTTGCAGATTATGCTACTCAGCATCATTATAGTTTCTAATTAACTGCTTTAATTTGGGGTTTAAATCCTAAGTGAGAGGAGAAAGTTGAAAATGCTGAACCAGAAGGAATAATACTGTATTTGGTGTAAAGATGAAAGGAGGGGTGCATAAAGAAGAAGGTGCAGACACTTAAACAAGGAGCGGGTACGTCAGAATGGACCGGTAGGAGCTGGAATATTGTGTGGGATCAGCAAACACACATTATTCCACTTTTATGGATTCAAAGAAAGAAATGAGGACAGGCGCTCTGCTGTGACAGGACACATCCCGGGAAACATTTCAAAATTAAATACATATCACATGTTAAATTACGGCTGCATTGTGAAAGTCTCATTTTACACAACAAAACAAAATGAATGAAAAATGCTGCTTCTTAAAAGACGGTTAGCTTCTCGTGCTAATGCATCTCCTTCCCCTTCCTCTCTGCAGTGCCGTTAAAGATATGAAAAATATATGTGCTTTCTTTCCCCTCTTCCTTCCCACCACGCCGTGTTAAATCATTAAAGAGAAGTCCTGCTCATTATCTCTCTAAACAAAACTTCTCTTAAACCAAATAAATCAACCGTTGCACGCCGCCGCTAACAGCCGTGAAGGGATAAATTACAAAGCGCCTCACTGGCAGCGCTGGTATTTTAAAAAGCTTGCTGCACAATTTCTATGATGTGCAGTAATTTGTAATGCAGGTTTTCTTATGTTTAGAAGGTCTCCTCAGGTGTGTGTGCTGTAAGCCGGGAGACGAGGTGAAGGGTGGGAATAGAAAATCAAATTGCATTTCTTGTGCTCTTCATATTATTAAGCTTGTTTTGGCATTAAATCTAGCTTCATGCAGAATAATTACAGGTCCTTTAATGTAGTGTAATACTATAAAGACAGCAAAACTGGAGCTGCATGTTCAGAAGTGCAGCTAATAAAGTCTGAAAATGTGATTGAGAAAATGTCTGTACTTATGATCTGTAATCCAAATTATTCACACAAATCTAACTGAAGTAACAACATTTATAGAAACATTACATTCTTAACATCAAACAAATATTTTTCTCTAAAACACGTGTCACAATTATGAATCCTGTGTTTAAAGGTCACTGAAGAATATCTCCACTCCTGTTTTATATTTCTATCTCCACCTGTGTGAGCAGGAACTCTGAAGCTGTGAACAGGTACTTCCTGTTTGACTGGGGTATAAATATGAGGTGACACAGGCCTGATTCTCTCTGAGGTTCTTCACCATGATGAAGACCAGAGAACACAGCAATGAGGAGCAAAGAAAAGTTGTAGAGCTGCACAAATCTGACAATGGAGACAAGAACATCTCTCAGCAGTTCAAAGGTCAGTTTGAACAGTTAGATCAATAATGAAGAAGTTTAACAGTGGAAGTGGAAGCTTAACTTCCACTTCCTCTGTCGTCCACACACAAGCTGACGCTGCTACAGTTTGACAAACACCACTGGGAGTTTCACTTGAACAAAGTCAGAGGTCAGATGAGACCAAAGTAGAGCTTTTAGGCTACAAACATCTAAGATGGTCTGGCCTAGCAAAAATGGTCAAGAAAAACAACCTTCCAGCAGGACAATGATCTGAAGATCACCTCAACATCAACCCAAGAATGGTTCAGAGGTCACAGAATAAAGGTTCTCCCATGACCATCCTAGTCTTCTGACCTAAACCCACCAGAACATCTGAGGGATGTGCTGCAGAGGAGAGTCCACCAGCGTGGACCTCAGAACCTGAAGGAGGTTGGAGAGGTTCTGTCTGGAGGAATGGTCTCAGATCTTCTCCATGTGTTCTCAGACCTCATCACCTCAATCAAATAAAAGGTTAGATTTTTGTGGATAATTTGATAAAGATAATGTCTAAGACATTCTTTGCATCTCGATTTACTAATTTTTCAAGAGTGTCAAAACTAATGGAGGATTCTACATCTGTGTCATTGTTTACATTCTGCTGATAAATAAATAGCATTAAATCATCCTATCATTCTGAATTTCATAAAGTAGTTTCTGGCAGACTAGCATTCTAGTGGGTTAGAGTTTTTCCTGAAAAAGTTCCGAGCCAAAGGACGTTCTGACGTATTTCATGTAAAGAGTCAGGTAAAGCCAAAAGGTGTTCGCTTTCAACTCAAGGTTTAAACGTTGATGCTGCTGACGCCGTCACATTAAATCAGTCCCAGTAGAAGATATTTCATTTGAAGGCATAATATGTGATATGAGAGTGAAAAGAAATGGGAACAGGTAGAAAACACTTCTGGCTGTAATCAGACCTTCAAACTTACATACTGGTGAAACGGAGACCATTTTTTTTTCCAGTTGACCTCTGACATTAAGGCTGACGCCATTAGAACAGGAACACACCGCAGGATGGACCCAGTTAAAGAGCCTAATTGAGGGGAAAGGCACCACCCGCGCCTCTCACCTCCGTATCCACCTCTGTACTCCCTCTGCTCCTTCAGGGACCAGGAGCTGTGATGACACCCCCCCCCCCCCGACCTCTCTCTGGCCCCCAGTGGGCAGATTAAACTGTGGATAACAGAGCTCCACTTGGGTTCGTTTACAACTGCGATCCTCTCCTGCGCCTCCTGGGGATAAATACCAATAGCGTCCCTGATACAGCCCCCCCCCCCACGGAAAAAAGGGAGGAAAAAAAAGGAAGCCCAAACATGATTTATTCAGTCTGTTTACTGTACACTCTGTCTGCCTGTCCTATGAGAGCAAATTAAATGTATGAAAAAAAAAGGGAGAGAAGAAAGAGAGGAAAAAAGAATGAACCGAGAAGAGAAGGGAGGAGGGATAATCAAAATAAATAATTAAACTGTGGAAATGAAAACAAATACATAGAACTCTAGAGTGTGTAAGTCGCACAGGAGGCCTGATATAAGCGGCTGTCCTCCAGACGTTCACAGACGCTGCACACTGCATCTGGAGAGAGCTGGTCAAAACTATAAATGTCAGAAAGCGAAAACTGTGGCACTTTAAAA
This sequence comes from Lophius piscatorius, assembly GCA_009660295.1. Classification (NCBI taxonomy): domain Eukaryota; kingdom Metazoa; phylum Chordata; class Actinopteri; order Lophiiformes; family Lophiidae; genus Lophius; species Lophius piscatorius. Next base: position 7,383 of record VRLP01008920.1, read on the forward strand.
GGAGACATAAAATGTAGGTTTCATAGCAGAAAGAACATCGGGTCAGGGCGCTCCAGCCGGAGCCAGAGGAAGAGGCTGAGTGAGGAGAAAGGAAACTGACAGGGAAAGAGAAAGGAGACAGCCTCTAATTTTGAGACTTGTTGTTTTGGCGAGTGGTCTCGCACATTAAAAAGAAGTGAGGCAACATGACAAGCCAGAGTTGTGTTTCTCTCGCTATAGTTTTGCTAAAGCAGATAATCCATAAAACATAAGGCCTCTGTATTGACGTTTTTCTTCAGCACGCTGAGTGAAGGGCGTAGCTGGGATGTCAGGCCCGTCTGTCGGCCAGCTACCACTCTCATTATCCTCGCGCCTCTGTGAAGGGCAGCTAAGGTCACACTCCAAAGGAGCGAAATAAACCACCTTCTAATCTAATATTCACCGATCCCATCAAAGAGTGACTTATTGGAGTCAAAGAACCGCGAATGTTGATCGGGGAGGAAGTACTTTGGAAAGTGGACGGAGCGCTGGCATCCCGGCCGCAGAGAGCTGAAAGGAAGATAGGACATTTTGGCTTCGGAAGACTTCATCAGCAACTTTCTGCAGAGTTCCTCGGTGAGGCGTCAGAAAACAACAGACTTTCAAGAGACTGAGTCAGAGTAATTAGAAGGCAGCTTAGAAATTTATACAATGCAACGTTCAAGCCGTATTATAGATGCTGTTGCCTCCTACTCAACGCTAACGCACTTCTACACCTCTCAGAGAGTGTACACACACACACACACACACACACACACGCACACACACACACACACACAAACAATAGATGTCTTTGTTTGGCTACTGCTGCCGTTGTCTTGACACCCACCATCTGCCGCCCCAGCAACAGAGAAGAGTGAAGAGAAGAGTTTCTCTCTGACCCCCCCCCACCACCACCACAAACACACACACACACACACACACACACACACATGCACACACACTCACCCCTAAATCCCCACCCTGGAAAATAAATATCTGTGAGGTTTCACTCTCTGCCACCGCTGATGCCCTCTGCCGCCCCACAGCTTGGACCACCTCTCAACAAACGGCCGGTTTCTATCTCTTCTAAAGCCTCCGGTATAGAGAAGTCAACACACAAACAAACAAATAAACAAACAACGACAACAAAAAAGATTTACAGTACCAGCCATCCAAAGATTCCCTGTTTTTCTCCAAGAGCACAGAGAGCCTCATTCAGCCGTTTAATAAAGCCGCGTCTCATTGAAGTGTGCGAGCGCCGGCGGGGAAGGGGGGGGGGATTGCAAGACGCGAGATGTATCGCAGAGTGCGAGCACTCAAAAGTAAATGAATAAATAAATAAATAAGTAAATAAAGTACGCTATGCAGATGAGGGTGACAAAGCCTCCATCTCGGCCCGTTCTGCAATGTGCCGGCCATTCATCACCTGCACATGCAAAGCGCCGGCGCCGGTCCTTAGCATATTCGCATATTCTAATGAAGGCTTGCATGCAAATGAGGACGACCTTTTCCTTTTGGCTTTCCCTTTTTTTTTTATTCCTTTTTCTTTACAACTGTACATTAACAGGAGGGAGTGGGGAGCCGCGGCTGTAATGGCTATTAGAGCGACAGGCTAAGAACGTGACGTCGTGATCTAAACTCAGGGACGCTGTAATTAGGCTAATCTATTACCAGACGGCGGCTGTCAGAGATCTTTATGGCAAAGGACGGACTTGTCAGACGCTTTCATTTATTAATACTGAATATGGATTTTCTGAAGGGATGGTCAGTGAGACTCACGGAAAAATGTTTCTGCACGGTGACATGGGCTCAGACATGGATCACAAATCCAACCCTGGCGCCCATGGGACCGGGACACGCCCCCCCAGACCTACATGATTCTCAGAGTGTCCTGGTTTGTGTCGCACCAAATGGCTGGTATGAGTTCCAACCTGAATGATAAATACGATAGTAATATTTTATGTTAATATCGCTTTTTAATGAAACTAGGCCAAGTGTGTCGTCCCCCATCAACAAGGGGCGTATCCCTGAAGAGCCCCCAATCCCCTGCGTTGCACAAGCAGTACTCCTGACTGAACTCCTCAAATTAAATGTTATATCCGAACAAAGTTTTTCATGAAAAAAGAACCACCTCGTGAGTTAAATATGAACGACTGGAGTCAAATATGACATTTTCCCAAATCAATCCAGTTCTTCCTCACACTGAGGTCTATGCATTAAAACAAAGGATCTGCAGCGATGAGGATTCCATAAATTCCCCAACTCTTCAGGGGTACAATTCTGATTACTGGAAGGATCCATTTATCGTACTGGTTGTGTTTAGAAAAGGTTTAAACTGAGGAGATGTATTTTACACACAATGTCACTTTAATTTTATCAAAATATGCAGAAGTATGTTGCTGCGTTCAGACATATTCTCAGGATTTGTAGTTGAACGTCTGAAGTTCTAGCTGCCTGTCTTTGAGCTCAGCTCCTGGAGTCGGAACTCCTCCCTCTTTATCTGTCACCAGTGACCATCGCTGGGACGGGGCGGGCAGCCATCAGCAGCCTCTCCTCCCCTGTCCACTGGGCAGGGTCCTGCGCTGTCGGCGGGGAGGCAGGAGAAAGTTATGCCTCCTTACTGTGACTTTGAACTTTCTGGGATGAGGCATAAATATTGAAATATTGAAATGAAAGATGTGGTGGGCTCAGAGGGGATGGGAGAAGGAGGGAGGGAGGATAGACGGATTGGGGTGGGTGGGGGACAGTAGGCCCACTGAGAGAAGAGACAAGGCCTTCACCCCTCTGCCAGGCTGCATTCTAGCAGGCCGACAGTTATGGATAGGAAACATTACTGCTGCTGGTAATTAAAGCAAAAACTAATACTGTCTCTTGGATGAGGGGGTTTCATAGTCAGCATCCATTTGTCACCGCTGCACCGTCGCCAAGGCCAGATTAAATCACAGCACATTTAGTCCTGCTGCGGAGAGCTGCAGAGAGACTGATCTGTCTGTCTGTCTGTCTGTCTGTCTCTATGTCTATCTCTACGATCCATCTATCTATTTAACTATCCGTTTGTCTCTGTCTGTCTGTCTGTCTGCCCATCTATGTCTGTCTGTCTCTATGTCTATCTCTACTATCCATCTATCTATCTATTTATCTATCCGTCTATCTCTATGTCTATCTGTCCATCTATGTCTGTCTGTCTCTATGTCTATCTCTACTATCCATCTATCTATCTATTTATCTATCCGTCTATCTCTATGTCTATCTGTCCATCTATGTCTGTCTGTCTATCCATTTATCTATCCATATATCTCTATGTCTGTCTGTCTGTCCATCTATGTCTGTCTGTCTCTATGTCTATCTCTACTATCCATCTATCTATCTATTTATCTATCCGTCTATCTCTATGTCTATCTATCTATCTATCTATCTATCTATCTATCTATCTATCTATCTCTATGTCTATCTGTCTATCTATATCTATGTCTGTCTACCCATCCATCCATCCATGCATTCATGCATCCATCTACCTATTATATCATCTTTCAGACACTCATGTAGGCTCCTACTGAAGACTCTTCACCGAGCCAGTGAGTGAGTGAGTGAGTGAGTGAGTGAGTGAGTGAGTGAGTGAGTGAGTGAGTAACTGACTGAGTAACTGTAGTGTGGCAGTGAAAAGGCCACTGGCTTGGGGGCCTCGTGGGGCGGTGGACAAAGACGAGGGGGTGGGTGGGGGCCATGTCAGCAGACGGAGGGATCGGTGACACTGAGCGTGTCACAGGATGACGGCTGCACTCTGCTCGGACCAGCGGCCCCTCCGGCGCTGTCAGAGGAACGGGCGGCTCCAGACACTGACACCAGCAGCCGCGCTGACGAGCCAAACTCCCCTCGTCTTCACTCTCAGTGCAGACGAGGCCTGACGGCACGCAGAGACACCCAGAGGAGGACGGACGGGGGATTAGAACAAACTGAGTCTGTGCTGGACATGCAGCCCAAAAAGGGGCGTAAAGAGTCGATGGTGAAGGCTTGGATCGGAGCCCAATCTGTCCTTATTAGACGAGACCACAGCAGAAAGATCCCAGCGGAGCTTTGACTCCATAGAGACCCCTCAATAATCTCTGCCCAAGAACAAACCGACTTGAAATTGAAGAATTGAATTTCCTTTCTTCTTTGAATGACTTGTGACTTTTCTCTTACTCTGAACAGTTCAGATTTATTTTTGACTTTAAAAATATGAATTGAGGAAGGAAGTCCTTCACTGTGAGGGAAACACTGCTGGTATTTAACACAGAAGGGTTGGGTAATGTTTTCTACACAGTCATGGGTAAAACACATATGTTATTGAGTTAAAATAGCCCAAAAATGGGACTAAGATACAACCCAAATCCTGACTTATTAAAATCTAGCCATGAGTTGAAATTAATGATTTTTTCATAAAAATTTAAGTCAACAGTTGATGAAATAATCAGAAAGCCAGAAAACGAGGAAGCTGGCTTATAAAATTTCCACACGTTTCAGTTTAAAGTAATCTCACTGCTGCTACCTTATTAAGTTTAATAGCAATTGCCACCGCTAACTAGCTAACATACGTTGACATCATATATCATGCAACCCGATCTTTAAACAACAACAACATAGCTAAGAATACCCACCATGAGCGAGCTAGCGAATGGGAAGTAAGGTTAAGGTCGATGTTTATAGGCCCATATATGGGGATCCATGTAACAGGAAGTGATCTCCAACAAAAAGAGTTCATCCCGTGCCACTGGGACATTTTCTTTTCTAATGTAAAGCTGAAAGCTAATCAAATAATGTTCCTTTATCTGCATTCAATAACTTATCTGACACATGCAAATGTTCACCAAAATGAATGTTCAGCCAGCAGGGGGCGGAGCCAATACTTGATGAGAGATTAGATGTGACTCCGCATGGCCTTTACCGCAATATGATTGACACCATCTGTAGCCTGAGAAGCTTCAATCAACTCCAAACAGCTTCACCTCAGGCCGTCTGATTTAAAACAACAACAACATTGGTTTATCTCACAGCCTAAGGTTGTAGTTTCTGCTTGTAGCCCCCTCTACTGGACAATGGCGGTATTATTCAGACAAAATTTCCAGTACTTTCCAGGTTTATTGTCTATCCAGCTGGTTCAACCACCTGGTTTATTCACATGTAGTAACAGGTACAATGTTACTGACAAGGAAAATAGATTGTTTTAGGTTTTATATGTACAAAGACACTTAGGTGATGCAAATACACCTGATAGTTGAGGAGCTATGGGAAGTCTATTATGGGATGTAACTCATTCAAGGCTTAACTGAAAACAACCTTAGGCCCTAAGAGACTAATGTCCTGCTGTTTCCATCCTCACGGTGGACCAAAGCTTAAAGATGGGATGAGATCTCCGTGATCGGCCATGTTTTCAGGTTGCATCTCCAACCCATGGTGCCGGATCTCCATCTTTTAGATCAAACCCAGACAACCTCAAACCCCAGAGCATCAACACTTCTCCTGGGTTATAAAATAAAGCATCATTTTTAGTGTGATGTATTAATTATGATTTCAAAGAAATTTCTCAGAAGTCGATAAAACAAGAGGAGGAAAAGAAGAACTGAGACAAAAAGAAACTAATTTTGAAGAATCAAAATCAAGGATAATAGAAGAACACCGGATGCAAAGCAGCTCACCAGAGGAGACTGTGCCAGTTCCACCTGACGTCACAGGAACTGCTCAGGTCAAGACAGGATGACGCTTTTCCTAATCTTACATCTTGTGATTTCAAATCTTAGCCGATCTCATGGGCTCTTAGCGAGAAAACATATTTTTAGTCTGTTTGGATGCAGAGGGGGACACAGCATGGGGGAAGGTGGGCGAGAGAAGGATGACAATGATGAGATGTAGATGGAAATATGGTGATTTGAGGGGGAAAACATACATGGAGGGGGGAGGGGGGTAATGCCAAAAGGGGAGAGGGCAGAAAACAAAAAGGGGAGAGAAAGAGGGAGGAGATGTAGACGGAGGGAGCGCAGCAGCGAGACTGATCGCTGTTGATCTTCACGATAAGCGCTCCCGACAACTTGTGACCAAAGTGGCGCTTCGACACTAATCGGCCGTGAAGGCTGACCTGCAGCGAGGCAGCGAAGTTCAGATCGCATAGAGCCGGCTCTGCGGCTCAGACGAGATGGACCCGGACAGGAGACATCCAGGCATCAAAACTCCCTGAGAAATTGCGACATGGCTTCGGTGCACTGTGAGAAGAACGTGAGGGGAGGGGGAGGAGGCGAGCAGTGATACTCGCTGCTCCTGGCAGTGGAGGCAGACTTATCTGGCTTCAGATGAGAGGAGAAGGACAGAGGCAAAGAGAGTGGAGAGAGGGAGTCACTGGAAGTCTAAGGGGAGGGGAGGATGGAAAAATAAGAGCAGAGCTGGAAAAAAACAAATAAAAGAGAAGGATCAATTTTATTGACAATTATCTGTGAGCTGGACTGAATCTGAGTCTAACCTTGAAATGAGTGTTCAACCTCTGCAGGACATAAAAGGTGGGCAGGAAAACTATAAAACAGACGTGATCACAGGGAGACGAAGCCAACGGCTGCAGATGTTTAATAATAAATACTACTAATAATAAAGTATACAGTCAGATGTTTACTCCTCTTACGTGATGGACAGTCTATGTGTTTGGACTGTTGGAAATAATCTATTTGAAGACGTCAGTGTGACGTCTGGGAACCTTTTAAGATCATTTTTCACGTTTTTTTTCTCATTTCTGATGCATATGATTACCTGAGAAAACAGTGTTGATTAAATGTTAGTGGAGGTAAAAGTTAGCTGCAGTCCTAACTTAATTCATTTCACTGAAATGAAGAAGTTCAAATGTTTTAATGAAGAAATCTAGCGTGTCTTCCATTAAAGGAAGTCACCCTGAGATGAAACGTCACCTTGATGTCGCCAAAAATCTTTCAGGCAATTATAAAAAATCACTCAACTTAATCACAAAACCTGAATTAATTAATCTAAATGAATTACATACTGAATATCAAACAATAATAAATCATTTAAAATGTTTAAATTCAAAGGATTTTGGTATAATCAATATGAGGGTTAAAGGTCAGCATATTTAATTTGACTTATAGTCACATCATTTTTTCACTGTTTAAGTGTAATTCTGGCAGTAAACAAGCAGAAACGTCTCTGCCACAGACAGAATCTGTCAGCGGAGCGTCTGATGAACGTCTTCATCGTGGTTAAGTTGTCCACTCTCTGTTAATGACGTCACCACAGCCTGATTGTGATTGGTTACCAATCTGATTGTGATCTGCTGTATGAGCAGAAAGCTAGATTTTAATACAAACATTGTTTTATGTCACACCCAAAGGTCATAGTGTGAGCATGTAGCGCCCTCTAGTGGACATAGGTGATATTTTACAGCCCAAATC
>VRLP01008921.1:0-14789 GCA_009660295.1 Lophius piscatorius
CCCGATGTTGGAGTCCTTTAATTCAATATTTTATATTGCTAAAATATAAATCAAGTTTTACTGTTAATGAAAATGTATTGTGACAGACAGACAGACAGACAGACAGACAGACAGATAGATAGATAGATAGATAGATAGATAGATAGATAGATAGATAGATAGATAGAAACTTTATTAATCCCCTAAAGGGGATATTTTGTCATTGCAGCGGCTCCAGCATACAGGTATTCTATATATATATATATATATATATACTTAATTGTATATATTTACACAAATATGTATATGTATTTATATATGTATATGTACATATATATAAATATACATGTATATATTAACATATATGTATATATGCTTACTTGTATATATTTACATAAATATATATGTATATGTAACTTATATATGTACATATGTACATAATATATAATAAGTATTTCATTCAAAAAAAAAACTATTTATAATAAAATTTAAATAAAAATGAAAAAATGAGACAATACCAGGTTTATCTGGGATATATGAAATTTGTCCTGATTCTTAGAATGACACATTTATAAGATTACCAAAATTCTGATTCAGTTTTCTCATGAGATGAAAATCCTGACTTTAAAGTCAGAATTCTGAGTAGTTAGTCTTTTTTTTTTTTTTTTTTTAAAGAATTCGGGGAACAGGTTTGGATGGCTCTGTTCTTCCTCCATAGACCTGAATCACCGGAGTTTCTCTACTATTCGTTTTTTGTTGTTGTCCCCCCCCCCCCCCATCCCCTCCCCTGGTCCGTGACTGCAGGTTTCCCGGGCTGTTCCTGCAGGTAGGGGCAGACTTGCACCAATAACTCCCAGAGAGGTAAACACCTCCTCCTCCTCCTCCTCCTCCTCCTCCTCCTGTAGGACGGGGGCGGACAGAGTTCTGGTCGGGACACCCTTCAACTTTTCCTGCAGCACTCCTCCAACTCTCCGTCCCGTCATGCCGGGACTTTAACGCCTCTCCAGGATCGCTGCTGGGTTTATTTTTGTTTTTGTTTTGTTATTAACATCATTATTATTATTATTATTATTATTATAATTATTAGTATCCGTTTCGCTTCTCAATCATGGCTCCGTTTGGAAAAAGTTTCCTGAAAGCTCGACTGAAAAGCAGGTAATTCTGATGAGCATCAACTTTTCTGACGGGGAACCTGTTGCGTGTTTGCGTGGAAAACGCGTCTGGAGGTCCGTGGAGGCAGAATGAACGCATGAACTCACGCTGCCTGAGAGAAAGAGACTTTAAATATCCTTAATGCATGTTTATTAAATCGTCTAATTGTTCTAATAATACAGGAAAAAAATGCCATTTAAGTGCGAATATAACACTTAAGTTAATTTACAGGCAGCCGGATATTTCAGCCAGGTCAATAAAAACACGTCACATGACTATATAATTAGAAACTACTAGATCATAAAGTAAATAATATATTATTTATGAATCACTTAAAACCCTTTTCCTTCATTTTAAACTTGAACTTTTGCTTTATAGCCTCAACAAAGTGTCCTGCTGTTATAGGAATAATGAGAATGTTATTGATGACGTGTGTGGATCTGGTGGAACTTGGAAAAAACTTTAAAATGACCAGCCATTACATTATAACCACTGACAGGTGAGGCCAGAATAACGCGGCTTGTCTGGTTACGATGACACCTTTTATCGGGCGTGATGTTCTAGGCAGCTGGTTTTGTAATTTTTTCCCCACAAAGTCGATGTTGGAAGCAGGAAAAATAGGTAAACATTACAATCCGAGCGATTTTTTACTTGTGCAAAGTTGTTTTGACTACAGGACTTCGTCAGAGCGTCTCCAGAAGTGCAGGTCTTGTTGGGTGTTCCTGGTCTGCGGTGCTTAGAACCTGTCAGAGTGGTGTAACAGGGTCATGAGGATAGGAAGCATCTGCTAGCCCGCGTTGTCCGATCTGACAGAAGAGCTACTGTAGGACAGACTGATGAAGAAGTTCTTGCTGGTTCGGACAGAAAGGTGTTCGTCACGGCCGCTAAAGTAAGAGCCACAGAATATTACTCAGATGATGGCGTGATGTTGTGGCGGCTGGACTTTTTAAGTAACAGCTGCACCGACTCCCTTCTTGGAAGACGTATAATTAGGTTCAGCCCCTTGGTTAGCCTTCTTCAGGGTGATGAAGAGGAACACAGTCCAGTCTCGTGTTCAGACTCACATGTTTCGCCTGATCACCTCTTAGATGAAGGAGATGACCAGTGGTTCTAGAACTGAGTCTCCACCCTCCTGGTCAACCACCAGAGGACGGGTGATCCAGTCTGTGACTGATTATGAAGACCTCCGGTTCCCTTTGACGTCACGGCGAGGAAGAGCAAACATCATTCATTAGTTTTAACGACCAGTTGAAATCTCACCTGTCCAGCTAACTCTCTCTCTGTTGATCGTCCACAGCCATCGTTTAGTGAAGCTCTGCATCAGCCTTAGAGACTGAGTGATGATGGACGTGTATTGTTGTCTGGGACTGTTGGAACCTGTTTGGACCAGGTTTTAAAGTGTGTTTGGGGCGATCAGAACACGAGCCATCTGAGAGACACATCGCCGTTTACACCTGTGTCTCGGAACCTCTCCAGCTGATCGCTTGTGTTCAGATTTCATTGCTGCTTAGGTTCCGCCTAATCAGCATAAAGTCACACTGCTGTAGCGCCTGATTTGTTTAGTTAGCTAGCGCGGGCTACCTAACGACTTTAAGATGCTTCAAGAGCTGCTCAGACTGACTGGACAAAGTCTTTCGCCTCTCAAGTCCACGCTCTTTAAGAGTTATGCCACAACAAAAGCTAATTTTGGGGCGACGGTGGCTCAGCTGGTAGAACTATGGTCCACTTACCCTTCAGTCGGCGGTCCGATCCCCGGCCACTGGGGTCCACATGTCGAAGTGTCCTTAACGCTCCAAGAGCAAGATACTGAACCCCAAGTTAGTCCCAGTGGTTGTTCCATCGGTGTGTGAATGATGGCGTGAACGGTTACCCCTCCTGATGAATATGTGGCGCCCTGCATGGCAGCATCTATCATCACTGTGTGAATGTGTGTGTGAATGTGTGTGTGAATGTTTGTGTGAATGTTTGTGTGATTGTTTGTATGAATGTTTGTGTTAATGTGTGTGTGAATGTTTGTGTGAATGTTTGTGTGAATGTTTGTGTGAATGTTTGTATGAATGTTTGTATGAATGTTTGTGTGAATGTTTGTGTGAATGTTTGTATGAATGTTTGAGTGAATGTTTGTATGAATGTTTGTATGAATGTTTGTGTGAATGTTTGTGTGAATGTTTGTATGAATGTTTGTGTGAATGTTTGTGTGAACGGGTGAATGCTGACTCCTGTTGTGAAAGCGCTTTGAGTAGTCACGCAGACTAAACATTTTCAGGCTTTAATTTCTCGACTGGTAGTCTAGTTTAGTCTAGTTTAGTCTAGTTTAGTCCGAATTAGTTGCATATGAATCGACTTGAGGAGATCTGGCTTGTATTTATTATATATTACAATTAAATCATTCAAATTTTACCGACTAGGAGGATCTTTCTTATGAAAAACCCTTTTTTTTTCCTGACATAACTTCACATTTTGTTGTAGGAGTTCACTCAGATGGATTGCTTGTACAATGCAGGGGATTGGAGGGTTTTTTGGAGATAGACCCTTGAAGTCGCCTGCGAAGGCCTGACTCCTGTCCATCATAGAAATATCACCTCCTGCTCTGTTACCACTAATAATAAGTTGTTTTTTAAATATACGTTTCACCTGTGACACCAGAGTCCTCGTTAGTCCAGATTCAGTTTTCTTCCGCATTTTCCTTGAGTGGCTAGTTTGTCCTTTTGATGCTCCCCTTCTGCAGCTGAGGTCCAGCCTCAGCTTTGAAGAGGCGTCGCAATTAGATTTTGCAGAGCCCTTACTGGTTACCGGTGCAGAAATTCTACTTTTGCAGTAGAAGTTGAAGTTCTGAGCATGTAGGTCATGATCCAATCCCTCACGGTGGCGCAAGGCAAAGATCTCCAAGGTTCGGATCGTGGGTGACAAGCGATAGATTTAGCGTTGTAGTTAGGAGGAAGAAAAGGTTTTGATGCGAGGTGAGTGTGTGAGACCCTGACAGTAGCAGCAGAATGGGCGTGTTTCCCACATCACAAACATCCTCAGATGAATTCTTTGATATCTTCAAACAGTCTGACTGGAGCTGTCTCCAGCCTCAGTCAGACTCTGTTTTTTCATGTTGCGTAGTAATTGCCGTATAATTACCTCAAGTGTTCAGATCTGAAGATATGTCAAGCATTTCATTACAGACGCTCGCTTTTACTTACTTACGCTGACACTTTATTCATTTTTTTTGGGCTGAAGAATGACGAGGACAATCAATTGAAGCGTCAGAATATCACGATAATGCCGAAATGCGGAGATAATTATAGTTGGTGGCGTAAGCTCGGCGTCGAACGGGTAACAGTCCTACGAACAAGTGCGTCAAACTGCCACTTGCCGAAGCGGAGGCCCAAACTAGACCTACGCTGTCGTCCCCGACAACAGGGGTATATACCCCGAAAAGCCAACAATCTCCTGCGTTGTACGAGAAATCCCCCCTGATTGAATCCCTCAAATAAAATCTGACAAAAAAAAGCTTCCCGAAGTTCGGAAAATAGGAGCTATTAGATCTAAATACGGGTAAAATGAGATAAACGAGATTGATCAGATCAAATTTGGACTAAATCAGATAAATGGTTGAGATGTTATGGCCTTAAAACATTTGGAGGTAAAGCTCCCCCCAGTGTCAGAAATATACAACCCACCTTTCCCAATACTAATCCAATTCTTCCTCACACTAAAGTAAATGGGGGTATATCTTTTTTAAATTATCCGTGAAATACTTTTTGAGGTACGTCTTGAAAACAGCTTATTTTTTAAGATGCTCCCCCTAGTGAGTAAAATATGAACTAATACGTAAAACACAATATATTCTAGATATATCTTCTCAAGTCCATTTATATACAACAGATTTATCTTTATTTATATAAAAATATATCCCCGATAAAGTCCCCAATCCCCTGTGTCATACAAGCAATCCCTCTGATTGAACTCAATCCTCAATTGAAATGTGAAGTTTGTCCACAATCGTTTTTGAAAAACTTCCACTTGTAAGTAAAACATGAGATATCACGGTAAAATATTATATTTACAAGACGGACCTCCGTCAGTTGATTCGTATGCATTCGGTAATCTGGACCCAATTTGACCAATGCTTGAGGAATTATCGGCCAAAACGTTTTGTCTGATAAAGCTCCCCCTAGTGTCAGAAACATGCAACCAATCTCTCCCAAAAATCAATCCTGTTCTTCCTCACGCTAAAGTCTCTTTGGTTATAAAATAATCCATGAAATATTTTTGGAGTTATGCACAGAAAACAACGTTTCTCATGAAAAAAAAAGCGACTTTTTGGGGATATTATATAATAATTAGAAGGCAAATAATGGAATCACTTGTGTGGAGAGAGACTTTTAGTTTTTTTCTCCGAGGGGAAAACTTGTCTGTTCAGAGAGAATAATAAGGGAGGTGGGTGTTTTCACAGAGGGGGCGAGGGGAAGGGGTGTGTTGTGTCTCTGCTCACAGATGCCTATCAGAGTGGGAGTCATCCGAGAGATAGACACCTGATGTTATTTCCCTTCCGGTCCCTCATCCTCTCTCAGATAAGAGCGAGAGGAAGCCTCTCCTCTCCGGCACCGAACATTTACATCCTCTCTGTAGATCGCCTCTATTCCTCAAAGCAACCGCCGACACGTGAGATACAGACTCTTACATTTCTGTCAGAAAAAAAGAAAGAAAGTCTCATTTTGGTAAAGTCCACGTTTGGTTGAACGGATGACTTGATGACGGTGAAGGCAGACGGGAATGTTTCCCCTGTGATGATGACCTTTATGTAAAAAACGGAGTTGCTTTTCTTTGATTAAAACATTGCATTAGCATTAGCATTAGCATCGAGCTGAGCTGTTATTACCATTTAGTGCAGAATATGGGAACAAAAAAGACAGAAGGTCAAGATGTCTGTATTTTAGGGGTCACTTTTCTCTCAACTGAATTTAAACGGTGACCCCAAATACTAAAGAAAACATTTTCTTGTTTTAATCCCAGAAAAGTCGAAGGTTTTATGGAATTCCATGCGTCCGCATCCACATCCACCGCGGCAGATCCTTCCTGTTAGGGCGATAATTCATTAAATAGTTTACTGGATCATTTTCAAATTGTTTACAATCCTTGACCTCAGTGTGAGGAAGAACTGGACTTATCTTGAGAAAGATGAGTTGCATATTTCGGACACTAGGGGAGCTTTATTTCCAAATGTTTTCGGGCTAAAATTTCTCGACCCTTGCTTTGATTTAGTCTAAATTGCATCGTATTTTACTCTAATAGTTAAAATATATAGTTAAAATTTTACTCACTTTTATGGAATAATTTCCTAACCGTTCCGATTTAATCGAAATTCGGAAGTTGGATTTTTTTTGGAAAGTATTTTTTTTACAAAAAAGATTGTTTTTCGGAAAATAACATCACATTTAAATTAGAGAGTGCGATCAGGGGGACGACTTGTACTTCTCAGTAGTTTGGGGGGCTTTTCAGGAATAAACCCCCAGCTGTGGGGGGCAACAACCTAGTTTAGTTTTAGTGAGTATTTCTCACTTTAACGTAAAACGAAAAACTTTTCAGACTATCAAAGATGTAAATTGATGTGATTTTCATTTCATTTAAAAAAATTAAAGTCTTATCTCAGGATGAACGGAAAGCTAATCCTGAGATATGTGACACAGTGGTGCTCTCCCCGTGTGTGTGTGTGTGTGTGTGTGTGTGTGTGTGTGTGTGTGTGTGTGTGTGTGTTCTAATGATCCTTCTGGGTACTCCCACTTCCTCCCATGCAGACAAAACATGCAGGAGGGGAGTTGTTAAGTCGGTGTGATGTGTGAACTTTATTGTGTCTCTCCGTGTCGTCCAAGTGATAACTGGCGAGAGACCGGCACGCCGTTTTTTATTCTCACCCAGTGTCAGCTGGGAAAATTCCAGAGCTGCCTGCGACCCACCGCAGGATAAGTGGTTACAGAAAATAGATGGTTGGATGAATCACGCGACCACGGTTGCACGCGCCGTAGCTTGATGTCGATACGGATATTCCTTAAGTACCGGGGGTTAACCACCCTCCCGTAGCTGCCATCCCATAGTTCTTGCATTCATTAGGATTCCACCCGTAACTTGCTGATATTTGTACCGTATTACGTTGAGTGGCAGGCGCAAAACTATAATTTCGCCACCGCAAGACCGACGCATTTCCATTCCGTAGCAGAAAATCAGAAGCTGTTGATAGAATGTCTACAGGATCATTTGGGCTGATCTGCTACCGCAGGGTTTGTCTCTGGAAATACCTCCACCACATCACCGCCGCGCCGTGAGAACGCGCCGACACATCAGAGAGTCTCGGTGCCGTCATGTGTTGCGACTTGCTCAAACCGCCGGCGTGCCACCCTCTCGTCTAGGTCGTAAACCGTATTACGATGAAAGAGAGCTGCCGGCGCTGTGGAGCGATCACGTGATCAGAAAACCCGTTTGATTCTGATGTGGTTTCCTTCTCGGTGTCTGCCGTATCGCTGGTACCTCAGCGCCGAAGTTCAAACCGCGGTCAGGCGGGTCTGCTCGGGTTTCTTGGGTTCACCTAGGTGTGAAATGGGGGGGGGTCTCACCCAGCATTGTGTTTGTCCCCCATGCAAGATCCTTCCTTTCTACATTCAGCACATTAAATATAAGAGATATAAGAGGTTGAGTTTGTCAGTACTCCCTGTCTGTACTGTCTGTACTTGTGTTTTTCCTGACGTTAAGTGTTTTGGGGGCTGCGTTACTCCCGGACTCATCACAACGTTTGTCTTCAGACAACATTCTAACCCCCTTTACTTCCTTGTAGACTGTCAGAACCTCCTCCAGTGCCTTTTTTAAAATCCCACCCGTAACATTTTTATTCCAGAGTTTGTGGTAATTATATGTCTCATTCTTCGATGAGGGGCTGAGACTTCATGGAAAGTAACAGACGCTTTCCTTGATTGACACGTGTCTCTCACTGTTAGCTTAAGTGCACCGCTATTTATAACTGAGCCACGAAAGAAAAAAAAACCCTAAGATCTCAGGAAACTTCCAAACTGGCGTTTAGCTAGTTAGCATAGCTCCATGTTAAATTTCACACCACCCATATTATACTGTATAGTTACGTAGCTAAGCTAGTTAGCCTGCTTTCTGTTTTCAGCTGGCTGACTACATTTGTTGTGCAGTGCTGGCGATCGTTGTCAGGTGCTATTTATACGTTTTTTTATTTTTTCTGCCAAGGAAGGAAGTCTGTTTGATTATGGAAAAACTATAAAACGCATACTAATTAAATTTTACGCAGAGGAAGGTTTTTATATAACCTAGATGTGATCGTAGCATTTAAAATAAAATTAAATCATAAGCTTTTTGGTGTTCTTTGATGTTCCTTTGGGGGTCGAGTTGGGGGTTGAGTGTGCTGAACAGAGACGCTGAAATGGAGGGCAGAAGAGACGACCGGCTATGATTTGAGAGACGCTCAGAGAGTTTGTTGAAGTTGTAAGTAGATTTAGAGGCTGGCATTACTGGAGAAATCTGCATGAGTCTTTGTTAAACCCAGGGTTCTGTTGGGCCTTGGTGGAGGTTTGGGCTCTCTGAGTACTAGTTCTAGTTCTAGAATGAATATCCTCTTTTTTCCTGCACTCGAGACTCCATTGTACTTCAGAACACAATGGCAATTGTAACCTACTCTAATATTACAGTCACAGTAAACCGTGGATAAAATAACCCTCTTGTTCTTCCTGTTCAAGGAATTTAACCGGGGACTTCATATCCATCTCTGAAGTTTACCTGTTTCAACATTATCCAGCTCGTCCAGAAAGTTCTGGCTCCTCTATCATTTTAGCAAAACCAGCCAGAAACAAGAGCGACATGTCGAATTCTCAGTGAAGTGATCGATTGAATTTGCGTTAATCGTCACAAACGTCTCAACTTCCTGCATGGATTTCTAACATCGCTTGACTCTTTTTTGTTTTGTTTTTTGTTTAAATCCCGAGAAAGTTCCTGCGTGGACTGAACCGCAGTTGTAGATTTAGCAGCACATTCTTCGCAGCAGAGTCAAAAACAGACCATACTGACCTTTATGGAATCCATTTTTCCCCTTCCTCCGTCTGTCCATTGAACTGTGTTGGCAGGATGTTGTCTGAATGGTAGAGATTGTGGCCCCCGGACAAATACAGGTGTTTCCTTACCTACTTCCTGTACAGCTGAGGGATTGGGTCACCGACTCTGAAATATCCAATTGTCTGTCGAGTTTATTTATCCACCTGTATGTTCAAATATTACAAGACGTATTTGTCTCCTTTTAAGGCTAACGCGTAGGAAAGGTTTCCAAATATGTTAAGTAATCGTTCGCCGTAATGGTATTGCTCCTTTTCGTATCATGTCTTCCCTCGTTTCCTTTTTCTCCCTCTATCTTTTATCTGTATCCATCCTTCTGTCTCCACTGGAGATACGTCGTGTTGACTCAAAAACTCAAAGAAATATGTCGTGACTCATTCTCAAATCTTATATCCAGATAGACTTTAGTGTGAGGAAGAACTGGAGTGATATGGGGATATGTCTGTTGTATATTTTCCAACACTAGGGGGAGGTTTATCTCCAAAAGTTTTGTAGCTTTTTATAAAAAAAACAGTTTTTTGGTTCTGTGTTCTTGGGGAATTTTTTTTTTTTTTAAACCAAAAACACTTTTTCGGACGTAACACAAAAAACGTTACATGGATCATTTTACATTCGATACTGTCATAGACCTCACTGAGAGGACAAACAGGATTGAATTTGGGAAAGATCGGTCGTATCATTCTGACACTAGGGGGAGTATAATCTTCAAATGTTTTTGGGAGATCGTTGGCAGATTTAGTCCAAACTCGGTGAATATGATTTGACTGGAGGAGACTCGTCTATTATACGTTTGTGCTTTACTCTAATAGTTCATATTTTACTCACTAGGGGGAGGTTTGTTTTGACAAAAATATTGTTTTGCAGACATAACACGTACCTTTGACCTGATTTAGTACAAACGTCATGCATTGGATTCAATTCCAGGACATCGATCTTGTTTATATTCTATATATTATACCATAAAAGTTCATATTTAACCCACTAGGGGGAGCTTCTTTTTTTTTATAGAAAGATTATTTTTCCTAGAGTTCAATCAGAGGGATTGCGTGTTCAATGCAGTGGTTTGGGGACTTTTTGGGGACGACAGCATAAAGGCCTAGTTGTTTTTAGTTGGTGTTATGACATCACTGCAGGATACATGTGACCAAATGTTATGAATAGTCCCACTGTGGCGTTTTACAGGAAATGTTCAGAAGGGAAGAGGATTTCACTTTTCACTCTCAACCTCCTATTTTTGTTTTGTTTGGTTGTGGCCTCTTGAGGGGGTTTAAGGCCCACCCTCTGATGGTTCTCCTGGGCAGCAGCGGCGTTTCAAGGACTTTTTGAGTATTTGGTAGCTGGAAACTCTGATGTCAAAGTCGCCGCCGCCATTGTCTGTGATTGCCACAGGCATGCTGGATTTGTTTGGCCTACGCATAGCTCAGGTATTTGCTTTGGCCCGCTCGTCTCCAAGGGTCCCTCTAAACATTAACCAGCCTCTTGAATTGTTGAATACGTATCGCATTCCTGGGACATTATTCAATGCCACTTTGCACACTATTCCAATTGTGTGTTTTCATGCTGTGTGGGAACCAAATCGCAACGCTATCGGCCCGGAAAATCAACAAACTCTGAGATACTGTAGTATTTAACCCCTCCTTAATACGTCGGACTTGTTTGTGTTGGAATGCCGGCGGTTAGTATCTCTATGATGGACGCTATTTCTCTGCAGCCTCCCTTGAGATGATCAGTAGTTAGCTATTAGCTATTTTAACTGCTCAGCTAACGCTACAGCGGCTACCTGAGGGAAGGTTCGCACCTGAAATCATTAGTGAATACAAAGGCAGCCAACATCCATATTCAGTAGGGCTGCATTCTGAAACTGGCATACTGGTATTTACCAGAATGACGTACAAGTGATGACCTACTGATCTACGTTTTAAGAAAACTGGTACCTTCAGAAATCTTTGCAAATACTTGGTGAACTTCGGATTTGTGTGTTTGCCATCAAAAAATAAACAGTATATTTTGGTTAAGGCTTCGATGTTAGGTTGAGAACATTTTGAGTCACTATTTCTTACTGATAAATGTGACTGAACCTTTTTATAGTGTGACCCAGTGGCAGCATGTATATGACAAGGGGCCAAGGATGGAGCCCTGTGGGACACCAGAGGTCAAAAGGGACCACCAAGGAGGAGGCGTTAACCACGACTGTTTTTAGAAAGTCCCTTTTAATGATTAACATTTTATTTACTTATTTTAATGTACGATTTATTTCCTGTTTTAACGCGTTATTTTACTCCGTTTCTGCAAAGCGATAAAAATGTATTATTATTATTTATTTGGGTCTATTTTCACATTAATGCATGCGAGGAGGTAGTAAACAGGATTATGTTACCTGATACAACCAAAGAAGTCCAATAAGGGTCACATAGTTTTCTAAACAAAACGCTTTACTTAAATGTTGGGCTAATCCAATTAATATCGACTATTGTCCCTGTTTTGTAATTAACTAAAGCAACAAAAAAAAAGTTAGCACAGTTAGTATTTTGATAAGTTTCTCATAAAACCTAATAAAACTATTGCAAATAATAAACACAGGATGGATTTCCCACATTTTCTGAGTTTGTAATATCCCAAAAAGTAATTTTTGCGATACCCTAATACATTTGAAGGCCCAAACTGAGCACCTATAGTATTAGATTATAATCATAAATGTCATTCTTGATCCTCTGTAGACGCACGACCCGAGATCACAGTTACGACCAGAAAAGAAAAATGTCCAGAAGAAAAATCCATTTACAAATAATAGGGTTAACACCAAGGTGGTCTTGTGCTTTCTGTCCACTTAAGTCCGATAGCGGGAGCCCGTCTCCTGCTGAGCTGCAGCTGAACGCCCTCTGTGAAGGTCCTTCTAGATTCTGGTGTGGATGAGATCCACGTTAATAACCAGGAGGGGCATCGGCCCGAAGTCTCGACGCGATGAAGAATCGCACATTTTCTTCTTCAGCTCCTAAAAAGATCATCTTTTTTCTTGAAATACGTCCCAGAGATTGATAATAAAAACAGGAGTTTAAATACTTCTGATGATAGTAATCTCCCGGTAGAACCTTTGCAGGCAGCTCCAGCACACCTGACTTAATCGGATCAATCTGACGGAACGGCCTTTTAAATTCTACATTCTATCCTCCACAGAAGCGATGACACGATTTATCATTCTTCAAATCCGATTGAGACGTCTGGCGACGTTATATCCTTATTTGATTACTTCTTCTTCATGTTGTGGACGTCTGCATTGCCGGTACCTGTCGTCTTTTTTCTTTTTTAACGACTGGATATTAGATCCCAGATATTACCGGTGGTCCATTAAGCACGCCAAAAATGGATATCATTGACCCTTCAAGGGTCCACTTTTTCAGCTGTTTTACAGTCCAGACAAAAAGCGCAGAAAGGAACCGTTAAAAGATCATCTGTGATGAGTAAGACGATGAGGAAGGGTCTAATAGAATCAAGCTAGCGAGCACAGGCTGAGGGAATGCACTTTTCTGCCCCCTGATCCAACGGAGGGGCATAAAAATAGGATCTATTTATGAAGTATAGGTAGAATAATGCGACTGCATTATGACTTGGTGCGTCATGAGACGCATGATGAAGATGATTTCCAATCCTTCGCCGAAAACGGTCACGGTGGACTCGGGTTAGCTTCTTTTTTTTCTCTTTTGTATTTAAGTTGGGGGCTGAAGTTAAATATTAAGGACAGTAAAAACATTTCTGGAATGCTTTGCTTCATTTCCTGTCATACCTCTGCTTTCTTCTGGTCCAAAGGTTATCAATTTAAAAACCGAAGGGCACTAATGATAAACATTAGCATGCTAGCGCTAGCATGCTAATGTTTATCAAGTTTAATGTTTCCCCTCTTCACCATCTCAGTTTTACTTTCAGGGTAGCGACATTTTCTAACTAGCAGGAAATAGAAAGTACAGCAAGCAGATGATGATTTTGAGGTGATGAAGACGAGGAATCAAGCATCAAATGTATCAAAATTCACTTCGAAGGCTTGAGACTTTTCTGTAAAAACACAAACGTCAACAAACAGAGACAGTGGATGTAAAGCCAGGACATCATCAACATCGGAAGGGTTATTTTCTAAGGATCCTATTTGGCTGGAAAGATCGTCCAATTCCGATCAAATCTTGGTTTAGTCTGAATTTTAACTTACGTGGTGGAATGAAAGTGGTAGAAAGAGGAACGATATAAGTGACCGGGTTTAAGGGAGTTTCTGCATGACAAGAAACCACTACTCTTGTTAATGCCTGTGCTACGTGGTGTTAGCTCTCGGGCCTCTCATCCATGTTACGCTAGCTCGCGTGATAAGGGAAGTGAGCTAGCAGAAAATGGACACTTTATTTTAAACAGCCAGGATAAATCCACTGCCTTACCTCTGATTAGCTCTAAGTGACAGCAGAAATTTACTTTTGACAGGACAGAGGTTCGGTAACATGATGTCGTGTCTGTGTCTATTCTCACGTGACAACAAACTACAACTCCCATAATCCCCCAGGTCACTGGTATACAACATCTATAAAGGCCAGGCTCAGCTTGTGTAATAAATAAAAGTACTGCAGAAGCGTCGTATTTGGAAATTGATATCGCTTATTCATCTTAATTGAGATCGCGATGTTTTTTACAAATAATCGCAGAACCACAGCATGACTAAAAACGACTTTCGGAAAATACGATAAATACAATAACAGCATTTCCATCGTTTGAAACTTAAACAAGTAGTTTCACCCTGTAATGCCAAATGTCACGATTAAAACACGTTATTTTTTAGTGTCACCTCTGGCAACAAAATAAAAATGTAATTGTTTATACACAAATCAGCCATAACATTAAAGCCACCTGCCTAACATTTGTGTGGTCTGACATCCGCCTGTCAGAACCAGCATTAAGTCGCCACCATTTGTGAAACAGTAGCTCTTCTTTGGGATTGGACAACATGTGCTAATCCCCTCTTACACATTAGTTAGGTTTGGACGCCAGTGACCCTGTAACTAGTTCACAAGATAGACCCAGGAGTCTAAACATCACTATTTCAGGCTTGACAAAGTCACTCACATCCTTTTGCTTCTTCAATATATCAGCTTTGAGGAATAAATGTTCCCTCACTGCCTAATTGCCCCGCCCACTGACAGGAGCCAGGTAATGAGATGATTAATGCTTTTCTGACTCTACTCTTGCAGTGGTTTTAATTTTATAACCACCGTTTTACACCTTAGCTTGATCTAAATTTTATTTTCCACGGTCTATCTCACAAACTTTACATCCTACACATAAATATAATTTGTGCGGTTTCCATAGAAACGTGTTTTTGACTCTGAAGGGTGGGGCATATCTCTTAAACTACACATTCTATCTTCATCACGATTCATAAGTCAAGCATAAATAAGTAGGTTGTAATAATTAACATTGACATTTTTCTGCCAATGTTATTTTATTTTTTTTATGTTTTACATGAAAAGATGATTTTAAGGTTTAGGTCGTCTTTTCCGTAGCATATATGCAAAACA
>VRLP01008922.1:0-14786 GCA_009660295.1 Lophius piscatorius
TCCTTCTAATTCATCAGATTTGATTTCTATGACTATTTCTATTTATCCATTTATTCATTATTCAGTTAAATGCATATATATGATAAATAGCTATTATTTTGTTTTATGTTTCTATATTTTACGTAGTTTTTATTAGTGATTTAAGTTTTTTTTTTTCTATATTCTAGTCAGTTTCTATTATTTTGTTTTATGTTTCTATATTTTAGGTAGTTTTTATTATTTTATTATTATTTCAGGTATTTTGTTTCTATAAGTCTAGTACGTTTTTACGATTATTATTTTGTTTTTTTATTTCTATATTTCATCAGTTTTTTTATTACTATTTTATGTTTTTGTTTCTATATTCTAGTCAATTTTAATTATTATTTTATGTTTTATTTTTATATTTGCGTAAATTTTTATTATGTTGTTTTTTCTTTCCATTTTGTCAGTTTTTTTTTATTATTATTTTATGTTTCAATACATAAAACTACCAAACATTTATTTTTGCTAGTTTTTATTATTATTATTGTTTTATGTATTTTCCTTTTTATATATTAGTCAGTTTTAAAAAAAAATAATTATGTTTTGTTTTCTTTATTTTAGGTAGTTTTTTATTGTTATTATTATTATTTTATGCATTTTGTTCCTATATTTTAATCATTTTTTAAATTATTTTATTTTCTCTTGCCATCTTCTAGTCAGTTTTTATTATTATTTCATGTTTTATTTTTTCTTTATTTTATGTAGTTTTCATTATAATTATAAAAATCTTATTTATTTTGTTTCTATATTGTAGTCAGTTTTTTATTTTTTTATTTTTTATTATTTGTATCAGTCTATTTTTAAAACGACTTTATGTTTTGACATTTCAGTCAGTTTATTATTTAATATTGTTGAAATTGTTGTAAAGCACTTTGTGCCACTTTCTTATGTATGAAAACTGCGGTGTCAATAAAGTTTGATTGACTGATCTTTGGGAGCCTGAATGAGATACTGAGGGAAGAATCCACACGGATCATATCGTTGTTCTGGAAACACGGTGAATAATACAAACGCAGATCTGGAGATGCAGAGAATAAACCACCTGCAGAATCCTCTTAAGCGGGAACAAATGTCCGTATTACCCTTTACAACGGCAGAAAAAGACAGATATTAGTGGAAAGTGGAAACAATAAAAGAAAAGTACCGGGAAGCCCACTCAGCAGTTGTATTTCATCAAAGGCTTTAAACGTCTTCTGTGTTTTAACGCCAGTATTTTAGTACGGCGGCTAAATGAGTTTAATAATCGCACTGCATCTTATGAAGAAAAAAGAAAAAAATCCATTTACTGCCACCGTCAAGTTTATATTGAGACTCTGTCCTGAAGAGCTTCACGAGAATCCTGGATGGACCTTCGTCTTCAGTCCTCAGTGCCAGATCAGTGAACCTCGGGGCGAGGTGGTCTGTGGACGTTTCATTAAAGTTGATGCATTACTGGTTTCTGACTTCCTTTGGCGACATCTTTCTTTCAAGTTTGACAAAAAGACGCCGGGCGCTCCTTTATGGTCTGGCTTAGAGCCAGAAGGCGCCCACAGCCGTCTGGTGTTTGCGACTGACTGATCCAACGGCGTTCAAGTCGACAGATGCATGTGTAGAAGTTTCTCCTGGGATTAACAGCCGGAGAGACACTACAGGATCATTTATTGCTCCACCCACGGCAGAAGAGGAGATGCCAATAAAACGTCACATGGGGGGGAAAAGTTGCGTAAAAATACATGGAAATATGGACATTTCTCTTGCATTTAGCCGTCAGTTCAAAAAATTGAGAAAGATTTTTGCACAGATCGTCCTGCTGACACGGACGTTGACGGCTAGGACGATTCCATAATGTCCCGGTTTCCTCCGGGACACCATGATGGATTTCTTTAAGATCCTCAGAGGCGGGTGGACGAAACTAGACTCACGAGGAAGTGGCCGTACACATCAGGAGTCCATCGTGGATTGAGGACGCCTTTTCCCATTTGGTCATATTCTACAACATTTGATATTGGTTTTAATGTTATTCCGGGTAGAATGGGAATAAGCTGCTGATTCATTATCATTCTTTCTTCCTAAGACAACAAGCTCTTTGACATACAGTCAATCTTACATGGTCCTTGACTCAAATCATAGCTGGTGAGACCCCCCCCCCCCCGTACCAGTATGACCAGTATCCGACATTCAGGCAGCCTGCCAGAGTCAGCGGCGACATGATCAGACACGTGGGCGGGTGGTCAATGGAGTCCACAATCTGTGATGGTGGGCATGAGGTGACACGGTTCCCGGGCATCTGCCCATATTAGTACTGGAATGACTTAATGGGGGGCATGGATGGGCTAAGTGGGGCAGAAGGAATACATACTCCCAAATCCCACTGATACACCGTAGGTCAAGCCTGAGATGCAGCCGAAGAGAGAGAGAGAGAGAGAGAAAGACAGGAAAAAAGAACCACAGTGTGACGAAGAGTTAAGATTATTCATGAAATCGCATGCATTCATTTGGACTCAAGGTTCTTTAGATAAACGGTGAAGTACACGGGGAGAGAAAGGGTGTGTTGTGTCACAAGCTTCATGCAAAGGCACACACACACACACACACACACACACACACACACAGTCACATGACTGTGTTTGCTAACGGCGTGGCGGTGCGGCTACATTTTACAGCTGGTCAGAGTGTTTGCAGAAATGCTGACAGAGAGTATTTACAGGAGCGGAGGGCGACCGGGTTTGAGATTCCCGCCTTAAATTCACGCCGACGAACAGTTGAGGTCCTGATCGTATGTAACAGATTTATAGACATTTAAAACCCTTGAATGTTCGGGCTCAGCTGTTTGTTTGGGCTCATTGAGAGTCTCTGTTTCTGATGGGTTGAAAATGTGACGGAACCTGTTTATAAAACGACCCGGTAGCAACAGTTATATGCTAAAGAGTAAGGGGCCGAGGATGGAGCCCTGAGGGACACCATAGATCAAAGGGCCGGCATATCAAAACTTGTGAGGACTTATTGAACACAATTATGAAACTACAACAATAAAAAATTGTTTACTTAAACCATGCTTTACCAAAACTTTGCGCTAATCTAAATAAAACGGACTATTTTTCCATGAAATACAAAATGTCATCATGAAATAATTTTATACGACTTGATTCTTATTCATGTTTAAAAACACACTTGACCTAACAATTGGTAATGTTATGGTTAATTCAGAGTTGTTGTTGTTTTTTTTTGTAAAGACCTGAGAGGGTTAATTATAAATGACAGATATAGATCTTACACCAATTTAGTCACACAAACCAAAGTAACGTTCAACCTTGACAAAGTGGATTGTGTTTACTGTTATATTATATGTTATTTTATGTTATGTTATGTTATATGTGTTCCTGGAACTCAATAATTTGGCGTTTTAGCCGACAGATTTAACACTTCAGCCTCGAGACACACCTGGAAGACTCCACAGACCCGACACCTCCAGCGTCTTCAGCTTCCTCTCCAAATCTGCCACTCTGTTTCCAAGGATTCTGCAGGGCAAGTGCAACGGCTCGGGTTACTAGGAGGTGATGATAGGGTCTTGTGTGTGTGTGTGTGTGTGTGTGTGTGTGTGTGTGTGTGTTCTTGTGTAAGACCGGTGTTTGCCTTGGAGGTGGAGGAGGATTTTCAGGACAGGCGACTAAGCACGACTGAGTCGGGTGAAACAGCGGAGCATTACCTGTTTGTTTGCCTCTGGTGCTGGATGACCAGGTTCTTCTCATGGATGGTCTCCAGCAGGGCTGTGGCCAGGGACTTGAGGTCGGAGATGGACTGAGGGGTGGCTGGGAGGCTGCAGCCCTGTTCTTCAAGGATCATCCCCTTGACTAAAGGGAGAAGGAGAGAAGGAGTGAGGAGAAGAAAAACAGCAGATAGATAGAGTCCTCCAGAATTATTGGCACCGTTTAAAAAGAATGAGATTCAAAGAAAAATATTTGAAATAAATTATTCACAAAAATCTGACTTCTTACTTATGTAACAAAATTGAAAAAAAAAAGGTCCAACCACGGCCCACTTTAAGGTTCCTGACAGGCTTTTAGGTCTTCATCCAGTATCTGCTGGTGTTTGATGGAGTCCATGGAACCATGTCTTTAACAAGATGTCCAGAACATTTAGAAGAACAGCCCCACAGTATCAGAGATCCACCACCAGATTTCACAGTGGATATGAGGGGCTTTTCTCTCTAGCTTTCTTTCTTGCTAAGCCACACCCATCTTAGATGTTTGTTGCAAAAAAGCTGTACTTTGGTCTCATCTGACCTCTGACCTTGTTCCAGTGAAAGTCCCAGTGATGTTTGTCAAACTGTACCAGCGTTAGCTTGTGTGCGGACGACAGCAGAGGCTTTTTATCTCGCTAACCTCCCAAACAGCTGGTGTTGGTGTCGGCGCCATCTGATGGTGGTAAGGGGGTCAGTTTGCAGACATGTCCTCCTCCAGGCTGATGTCTAACATCTCCAGTCTCTTTAAACTTCTTCATTATTGATCCAACTGTTGAAACTGACATTTTGAACTGCTGAGAGATGTTCTTGTCTCCATTGTCAGATTTGTGCAGCTCTACAACTTTTCTTTGCTCCTCATTGCTGTGTTCTCTGGTCTTCATCATGGTGAAGAACCTCAGAGAGAATCAGGCCTGTGTCACCTCATATTTATACCCCAGTCAAACAGGAAGTACCTGTTCACCACTTCAGAGTTCAGAGTGTGTGTCACACAAGTTTTAGAGAAAAACTTGGGTTTAATGTTTTAAATGTAATGTTTTATTTTATTTATTTTGTTACTTTGTTACTTACCAAAAAGAGATTTTTGGGGAATATTCGAATAAAAGATCATGGTTGTAGACATTAAAGAGTTTTTTTGAGCGGTTTTCTTTAAAGGGTGCCAATAATACTTGGAGGCAGTCTAACTCCTGGCGGGGAGGGACGGGGATATGAAAAGTGAATAAATAGAGAAGGGAGGAAGCTACCGGGGTTATGATGGATACAAACTCAAAACCTGTCAGTAATATCCCAATCAAACTTTCAGAAAGCTTAAAAAATAGATATGAGAGAGAATATAGTGTTCTACTGAGAGAGACAGGCGAAACAGTGTGACAAGAGATGGAGGGATGGAAAAGGGATGTCGAGCTGTTGACGCTCTCCTAACTTTAACTCTGGAGCCCACTGTGCCGCTTCTGCCAGCAACTGTCAATCATCATGGCGGACCTCATTTCCCTGCTCTCCACCGCTCAGAATACAATTAGTAACCCAGCTGGGGTCCGGGTGTGGGCCTGAATGATCAGCAAAAAAAGGGAGCTATTAAATAATGAAAGGAGGATAACACTGGAGGGAGAATAAGTTTTTACGGAGTTTGTCTCGTCAAAAAGACAAGTCTGGATCCGTGGCTGTGTCATCTGCTCGAGTCGGATCACGAAGAGGGTCCAGAATAGTTTGTGTTTTCACCTTTTTTGGCGGAGAGGACTCCTGTGAGAGGGCTGCTGTTCGATTTCCCATATGTGTTGGAATTTTTCCTCCTCTCCAGAGCCGTCTGTCGGGGGAAACGCAGGAGAGAGAGAGAGAAAAAACATTCTGCGACGTTTGATGGAAACGTTTGTGAGGGTGCGTGTTCATGTTCTTTTCGTCGGCATCAGACGCAGCAGAATCATCTCATCTTCACCTTGTACTTCATGATGTTGGATTTCAGCAGGGTCACCTCCTCCTGTAGTTGGCCGAAACGGTCATGCAGATACCTGCAGGAACAATCATCACAGTCAGGGTGAAGGAAAAAAAAATACATATACACACATACATGTACACACATATGTACATATACATATAAATATATATATATATATACAATATATGAGAGTATTTATGAGATCCTAATGGTTCTGGTATAGCAGGTTTGACATTTCATTGAAATTCCATCTCCAGTCATTTCTGAGGAGATGTAGATTGACTATTCTGCGTTATGCAGCTAGGCCTACGCCGTCCTCCCCGACAGTAAGATTTTTTCCGGGAAACACCTCCAATCCCCTGCGTTGTACAAGCAAACCCCCGGGATTGAACTCCTCAAGTTAAATTAACAAAATCATGAAAGTTAGAGTTGTAAAAAGTTATGCGGAAAATTTTGTTTGTCATACCCCATGACTTAAATATGAACTACACAAGATACATCTTCTCAGGTCGATTCATATTTAATCAATTTCGGACTAAGTTCGACGAAAAACGAATTACAAGTGAATTTTGTATGTCGTTACATAAAAGTGAATTTTTTTTTTTTTTTTAAGTTTTTCCAAAAGGAGACGACAAAACAATAAAGAGTCTCGACATATGTCAGCTTAACATTGGTGATAATTCTGGGTAAATAAAACATAAAAATGCTAATATGAAACATTTTGGAAACCTGGAGGTACGAATTTAAAATACAGAAACATTAATAAAGTTTCAGAAATTCAAAGCAATCACCATAAAAAAAGTTAAACACAATAAAATAAAATAAACATTCTAATGATGAGACTTTCCTTCAGTCACCAGATGCTCTGATAGATCTTCTCTACAGAGATGTGTTTGAACCCAGAGGGAAAGAACTGAGGTAAAAAAAAGAACCAGCAGCTGAAGATCCTCTCTAGACGCCGGACTGGAGTTTTGGACTGGGTTAGAACCAGTAGGACCGTTAGCGTTCTGCCTCTTTCCCCGCCCACCTACCTGTTCTCCATGCAGAGGGCGTCCACGTCAATGATGCGTGCCTCGTGGTTGCCCAGGACGTGGTTGAGCTCCACGTTTAGACGGAAGACCTTCTCCCTGAACACGTTACTCTCCGCCTTCACATCCTGCAGCTCATCGGTCAGAGCCTTCATATTGTGTTCCATCTCCTCCATCTACAAAAAGGGTTAAGGAATTACGTAAAAAAAAAAAGGTCAGAGAATGTTGCAATAAGAACCGTAGGAGTTCATCTTCATCTTCATCTCGGCGAGAGGCTCCACCAACGCAAATATGAGTTCAGCATTTAAAAGGAGAGGAAAACATTGGAACTAAGTGATGAGTTAAAGACATAGTGACAGGAGATCTAATGGAGTTGTAGAGCGAAATAAAGAAGGGCAGGAGGGACTGCACCAAGGATCGGCTCTGGGCCCCTTAGTGTTTGCTACAGTGCCGGAGGCCAACAGACCTCCACGAACTATGATGTTTGTGGATGACATTTTGATCTTTAGCGAGACGTCGGCTCTGACCAGAAGACGGGAAGCAGAGCTGAAGACGTTCAGATGTTTTCTGGGAGTGAGGAAGATGGACAGGAGTAGAAAGGAGACATCAGAGGGACAGTCCAGGTTAGACGTCCTGGAGACAAAGTCAGAGAGGACAGATTGAGATGGTTTGGATCCATGAAGAGGACGGATACTGGATCTACTGGTAGAAGGACGCTGGAGATGGAGCTGCAGGCAGGAGAAGAAGAGGAAAGCCGAAGAGGAGGTTTCGGATATGGTGAAACATGCAGTCGGTTGGTTTGACAGAGGAAGATGGAAAAAGATGATGCAGTGTGGTGACCCCTAAAGGGAACAGCCCCAAGAGGAAGATGATTCACAAGGAAACAAAAACACTGCATGGGGATGATGATGTTCCTTCATGTTTGAACAGACGATGAGGAAATGGCGTTTGAATTCACCAGAGAAGAATTCTGCTCTTGTTATTCTCAAATTGCCTTTCAATCACCAATCCCTATCTCTCCCTCCCTTCTGTTCTTCAGTCAGTTCGCGTAAAACCTCCCCTCTCATTAATATTCCAGTCAGTAATCTGACAGCATGACTTTGCAATTAACATTACAAGAAAGGCCCAGGGTCTGAATTTTCACCGAGGAACTAAATCTGGCAACTTGTCATCCTTGCAAGGTAAGGTCGAATCAGGCTAATTGCTGGATCTGCAATAGTTGAAATAAGGACAAACCTGTTTTGGTTGTTAATTTGTGAGAATTTGATTTGATGCATTTTAGAAAGATTTTCTATTTCAACAGGAGTCGGACCAACCTGTAGCCCCGCTCGCTCCAACTGGTGGACGAGATCCTCCCTTTCGTGGGCGGGGAAATGGCGGGCCCCTACCTCCTCATCTCCTAGCCTCTGTCTGGTAATGGTCATCCTCAGGAGCTGGGGAGAAAAACGTGTTAAAGACCTTTCTCAACCCATCTACGCTTGCCATGGATTGAGTGAGGGGTCAGGCTGGGGTCAGGCTGGGGTCAGGCTGCTGCTGGTAGCCTCACCTTGTTATCGCCCTGCGCCTCAGAAAGCCTCTGCTTCAGCTCCTTCACCTCCTCCGCCAGCTGCCTGCCTCGTTCTCTTGAGTCCCTCAACAGCTGAGCCAGGTTCACCTGAGGAGGAAGAAGAGAGGAGGAATTAACGAAGAAAACAAGAGCGTCACTGTCAATCATTGGGACGAGCTAAATCCAACAATAAAAAATAATCTATTCGGGTTCCACCCCCTTTCTCTTCTCTAGCAAACATGCAAACAAATACAAACAAACACATTTTCAATAATATTATTTCCTGTTGAAAGAAACTGCGAGTTCAGAAATAAACGGATGATGCTGAAGGAAATATATTTGATTATTTCTTGGATATGGCGGATTTCTCATCGATTTTACATCTGCAGCTGTTTCTGATTATCAATTCATAAATCCTGATTATTTGTGTATTTTGGACAGATTCAGGGTCTAAAGTGATTTCTAAGCTATAAAAGGGGATTCCAGGAGGTTAAAACAGCAAGTACCGCCTAAATGAAAGAACGAAGAACGTCCACGCTCAGCAAGAGTGTATCCCTGAGAAGCCCTCAATCCCCCTGCATTGTACAAGCAATCCCCGATTGAACCACTCAAATTAGGTCCGAAAAACTGTGTTTTTCATTCAAAAAACTCCCCCTAATGAGTAAAATATGAACTATTAGAGTAAAATATGAACTATTAGAGTAAAATATGATTTGAACAAGCAAGATCTCCTTTAGTCGGTTCACATGCACCAATTTTGGACAAAATCAGACCAACAGTTAGGAATCGATGTCCGAAATCTTTTGGGGATTAAACTCCCCCTAGTGGACAAAAAATGTAACCAAACTTCCCCAAATCAATCCAGTTCTTCCTATGGGGGTATCAAATTTGAAAATCATCCATGAAATAGTTTCCACGAAAGATCTGCGTTGATGAAAAATTCCATAACATCCCCGACTTATCCGGGAAAAGAGTTAGCATCAGGCTAACTTTTATGTCTATTATTGTACATTGTCCATCCCCAACCATAATACATTTTGGGATAAGTTCATTTCAAAAGCTGTTTTACCGCAACGATTACTTACTTGATTGCGTTTTTCTGGTGGTAAGGAAGGATCGCCGTCCTAAAATGAGAAGAGTTGTATAATCAAAGATCAAAGTCGTATAAAGTGATTATGATATGACGCATAATAGAAATGATTTATTTTTCTACGTATCCGCGAGTCGCAGCCGCAACAGAACTGACGAAAGAAAACTCTTCACAGGTTTGAACCACTCACGATGAGTTCCCTGTACTTTTTCTTGAGTCCCTGATGGCGCTCCATCAGCTGATTGGCCATCAGCTTGTACTGGTCTCTTTCCTGCTGACAGGTATCCAGCTCTTTGGACAGAATGAGCAGAGCATCTTTCTTACTCTCCAACTTGCGCTTACACACCAGGAACTACAATCGCCGAGACAGAAAAGAGGAAAAATGTTCATTAGAAGCGGAATCACTGTGGATCGCTGCAGGTCACCTTCGTGTGAACACCCACGGGTGTCCGCTGGTCGTCAGATTATTGGCACCCTCTTAAAAAGATGAGATGCAAAAAAATGTCTTTATTGTCTAAACCCTTGATGTATAATTCAAATTAGTTTTAGTCTATTCAAGTTACAAAAAGAGCAGGAACTCTGAAGTGGTGAACAGGTACTTCCTGTTTGACTGGGGTATAAATATGAGGTGACACAGGCCTGATTCTCTCTGAGGTTCTTCACCATGATGAAGACCAGAGAACACAGCAATGAGGAGCAAAGAAAAGTTGCAGAGCTGCACAAATCTGACAATGGAGACAAGAACATCTCTCAGCAGTTGGGAATGTCTGTTTGAACAGTTAGATCAATAATGAAGAAGTTTAAAGTAAGTAAATAGGATATAAACAAGATAAATATCCTTGAGTCGATTCATACGCACCAGATTTGGACTAAATCAGACACACAGTTAGGAGATCATGTCCTAAAAAACACATTTTTAAAGAGACTGGAGATGTTTAAAAAAAAAAAAAAAAATCGGCATGGAAGATGATGTTTCTGCAAACTGACCCCAAACACTCTGAGGAGGATGTTTGGACTGGCTAAAGACTTTCCAAGGATTACAGCTAGAGAGGTCAGAGGTCAGTTTAATCCTGGGGTCGGGAAGTTTTCCTAACCGCCATCAGATCTTTCCCCAGCGTGAAAAAACCTCTGAGAGAATCAGGCCTGTGTCGCCTCATATTTATACCCCAGTCAAACAGGAAGTCACTGTTCACCACTTCAGAGTTCCTGCTCAAACAGGTGGAGCTAAAAAATATAAAATAGGGCTGGAAATATACTTCAGTTATGCTGGGAATAATAGTGGCTCACATGTTTTCGAGTAAAATAATTATTTTATATGTTACTTAAATAAATGGTTAGATGTCTGTAAACAATTTTAATAAAGATCATTGCGTACGGACTATACAATCTCTTTGCACTAGCTTCTTTAACCTTTTTTACTGACCAGCCCCCTGAAGTTGGAAAACCAAGAGCTGGATCCGTACGAGTGTACATAAGACGGAGGCGAGGGAACAGAGTAAACCTTGATAGCCGTCAGACCAGCTCATAACCAAATGAAACAGCAGCAGCTGTCGAGGATCTGAGCACTCTACTCTGTAATAAAGATTATAGGTGGGGCTGTCACAATCGCGACATTATTTGTCCGACGTAAACGGCGAGCAATAATTCTGTACTGTTGATTTATTGTTATGCTCTTATTTTCCTACTGTATTAGTTTTGGACTCTGTGTAACGTCTCGCACCTTCGCTGCTGTAACACTGAAATGATCCTGGCTGCCCAACGAACATTAAGGATTATCTTATCGGATTCGTACACAGAAAAGAAAAGATATGAAAGAATTTTACTAACGGCGAGGGAAATTACTCGGCAAGAGAATAACGGTAACACAAAAAAATACAGCAAGAGAGCAAAAGAAGCTCAATAGAATAGAAATATAAGTGGAAACGTGAAAATGTGGAGGCGTAGAAGAGGTAGATTTTAACCACTGCCTACAAATAACAGCATGGTTATGAGCGTATACTAGTAATATAATAATAATAAGATAATATAAACCTTTATTAGTCCCACAACGGGGAAATTGCTGTAATAACACTGTTCAGTAATGGGAATATTATTACACATGGTAATAAATGTAATATTTTATATGACAATTACACTGTAAAATAATATTTTACATAGCAATGAGTTATATCCGATGTAATATCCTGCCTGAAAAGGACAATCACTCTTGACATTGCTCAGTAATAAATGTAATAATGCACATTCTATTGAATTAGCGTCGTATTTGTGTTATTGGTGAATGAATGGAGAGAATGGCAAATTAAATGTGGTTAATTGACAATGACTGCAATAGCAAAACTGTGACAGGCCTACTGGTAGGTACGGATTGTATTTCTCACCTGATGGAAAACCTCAGCTGACTGATAAACAATATAAATATCAATTATTTTGGATTTATCATCCAGTCATGTCTGCTGGATGGTTTAGAGGCGGTGGTTCTGAGCAGAAGACAGGAGGCAGAGCTGAAGATGTTCAGATGATCTCTGGGAGTGAGGATGATGGACAGGATTAGAAAGGACATCAGAGGGACAGTCCAGATGAGACGTCCTGGAGACAAAGTCAGAGAGGACAGATTGAGATGGTTCTGACCCGTGAAGAGGAGGAGGGATAGTGGATCTACTGGTAGAAGGATGCTGGAGTTAGGAGAAGAAGGGGAGGAGCAAAGAGGAGGTTTCTGGATGTGGTGAGAGAGGACATGCAGTTGGTCGGTGTGACAGATGATCCTCTGAGGAGACCCCTGAAGGGAGCAGCTGGAAGAAGAGGAAAACTCCTCCCTCATTAAATCTCCATCTCATCTTGAGATTTTCCCTCCACCCTTCCTCTGCAGGGAGATGAAGAGGGAACGGGAGCGAGCAGATCTCTGGCGAGGTCTGGAGGAGCACCAGGAGCGCCGGATGCAGATGCTGACAGAGGCGGCCCGGAACCAGCGCAACCTCCAGGAACGGGGCGAGCGAGGGGACCCTCTGAGCCCCCCGCCCCCGCACACAGCTCACCCCGACCAGCCCGAGCCCAAACCCAGCGGGGCCTCATCTTCCTCCTGCGGAGCTGGCGAGAGCGCCACCTAGGCGCCGCGCCACATATTTTGGATACCAGCGGGTCGGAGGACTGGGAGGAGACGGGAGGTGGAGGGTGAAGGAGTGGGGAGAGGTCAGACAGAAACAAAAACAAACACAAAACAAATCCACGTTCTTTTTTTATCTTCGATCATGGAGGGAGTGGCTTTTGGTGAAAAGGTGCGCCGACTCCCTGATCCCAGGTAAAGGCTGTAGCTTCTTCTGACAGACTTGTGTGAAACTGGTTCGCCCTCTTGGCGTTCACGCATCCCGCCGCAGATCAGACCATGAATATTGGTCCAAAAGTGCTGAACGTCATCTCCATCAGGCGCCGGTCCATTAAACTGCAGGTCGGGACTCGTAGCCGGTCGCTGGCCTGCTTCAGAACCGAGCCTGAAGTTCTCTCTCTTCTGGTGCGTCGCTAAGCAACGTGTGTCGACTCGTCTCCGTATTTAACCCAACTAGTCTGTCCTGTGGTCACGCATTTATGTTTCGGTCGGAGATGCTTGTTCCAGTCGTGGGAAGAACAATGTCATCGAGAAAATCAAAGAAGCAATTTCACACAAATGTCCCAAAACTGTCAGAGCGGAGAACTTTGATCCTCACAGGTCCACCTTCTCTGTAAATAACACACACACACACACACACACACACACACACACACACACACACACACACACACACACACCGCTGGTTCTGCCGCTAACTCCTCTCCCACCATGTTGGATGGATTCCACCAAAGGAGGAAGATCCTGAAGTCACTCAAGGCAAAAAAAAAAAAAAAAAAAAAACCCTCTGATGAAGATGATGCTCATGATATAAAGTACAATACTGATCCTTCTTCTTACTTGTTACTCTACTACTACTACTCTAATCTACTCTAGGTACTACTGATGATGATGACGATTATGATGATGATGATGATGATGTTTTTATATATATACATATGTATATATACATATGTATGTATATATACATATATATACACATATATATATATATATATGTGTGTATATATATATATATATACATATATATATATACATATGTATATATATATATGTATATATACATATATATATACATATGTATATATATATATACATATATATATACATATGTATATATATATAATACATATATATATACATATGTATATATATATATACATATATATATACATATGTATATATATATATATATACACATGGATAATTCTGTAGGGCATTATGGGAGAAAACTAGCGTAGCAGATGTGATGAAGAGGAAAGACGCGGTGGATTCTGAACTCACGTCATTTGTTCTGGGTTTGAGGCCCGGATGCGAGGGCTGGACTGGACTGGATTGGCGGTGGCTGTTTTTCTTTTCTTTGACATTATGGGATGTTTGCGGTGCTCTGGGTGGATTTTAACAGGACGGTCGTGTCGGTGGGACTGCATCAAGGATCGGCTCTGAGCCCCTTCTTGTTTGCTCGGGTGATGAAGAACAGGCCGATTGAAAAAAATCCAAATCCCTTTTTCTTTTATCTTTTTTTTAAAGGAGCCCTGTGGAGAAATAGTTCTGTTCCAGAACCCGTTACGTATCCGCTGCATCACTTCATTCCTCATGAGGCGTTTGTGAGGCTAGTATCCGATAGCTGGTAGTCTTCCTCGCCTCCCACAGAACATCACCACCAGACGCTGTCATGATACCTGTTGAAGTGGTGGAAGTGGAATGGACCAGGTCAGGATGGAGTTCCAGATCCTTCACTGCAAAAAAAACATGGGTTGACACAAAGTATTAAAGTTCTAGGTTCAAATCCACCTCTCTGTTGAGTCCTAGCCACCCACAAGTCCATATACGAGTCCTAACCAACCACAAGTCCGTATATGAGTCCTAGCCAACCACAAGTCCGTATATGAGTCCTAGCCAACCACAAGTCCGTATATGACTCCTAACCAACCACAAGTCCGTATATGACTCCTAACCAACCACAAGTCCATATATGACTCCTAGCCAACCACAAGTCCGTATATGAGTCCTAACCAACCACAAGTCCATATATGAGTCCTAACCAACCACAAGTCCGTATATGAGTCCTAACCACCCACAAGTCCGTATATGACTCCTAGCCAACCACAAGTCCGTATATGAGTCCTAACCAACCACAAGTCCGTATACGAGTCCTAACCAACCACAAGTCCGTATATGACTCCTAACCAACCACAAGTCCGTATATGAGTCCTAACCAACCACAAGTCCGTATATGACTCCTAACCAACCACAAGTCCATATATGAGTCCTAACCAACCACAAGTCCGTATATGAGTCCTAACCACCCACAAGTCCGTATATGACTCCTAGCCAACCACAAGTC
>VRLP01008923.1:0-14780 GCA_009660295.1 Lophius piscatorius
ATCTTCTTCCTGTAGGAGTTCTTCCCCTCTCTGATCTTCCTCCTCAGTTCCTTCTGCACAACCTTCAGCTCTTCCTTGTTACCTGACCTAAAGGTCCTCTTCTTCTCCTTTAGGAGGACCTTTATGTCCGGACTAATCCAGGGTTTGTTGTTTGAGAAACACCGTACAGTCCTGGTGGGTACGGTGTTCTCCTCACAGAAGTTAATGTAGTCCGTGATGCAGTCTGTAAGGTTGTAAGGACTATAAGGTTGTAAGGACTATAAGGACTGTAAGGACTATACCTTATGCAGTTTCTAAGGTATAGTCATAATTCAAGGAAGACGCAACAAATGTCTACAGACCTTTCAGTTTGGATATCGGAATAAAGCTCATTTCAGTTTTGGTCACAATAGCCAGTTTGAGATGATGCTTTTAAGATATTGTGGTGAAAAAACAGTGAAACAACGAATAAAAATAGTTGATCTACAGTTTGTGTTTCTCCGTGTTGGCCTAAGTAATTTTTAAGTATTGGAGGATGTTTTCTATATGACAGCGCAATGAGCCCATGAATGTGGCATAGGTTATTCAGTTTACGTATTAAATTCTCCTGTAGTAGCCATATAAAACAAAAGCAGTTCCCTTTTACAGTAAATTACAATGCCAAAATTAGTTATCAGGTTAACCGACAAGTAACCATGGCAACAACAGCATAAAAACTCTGTGAGATGGGTGGGGGCGGGCTCGGTTACTAGTCTTTGGGACAAAGTGGAAAAAAGGTAAAAGCACTGTTCACATGTCAGTGCAACGTTGTTTCCACATTTGCTACAATTGCTACTTCAGTGCAACATTGTTTCCACATTTGCTACTTCAGTACAACATTGTTTCCACATTTGCTACTTCAGTACTTCATTATCTCATCCCTTTCAGTTTCAATATTCCCGTTTCCGTCAACTTTCAAACATTAACAACCAAGCAATTGCAAAAAAAAAAAAAAATGATGATTGAACTGTACAGATGCAGCCCAATTCTTAGATGATAATTAAAACAATTTAAATTGTTTTTTCCACACTAAATATTCGCGTTTAGACGTGGGAGTACAGTAAATGTCCACTTTAACACCAGAACTTTCCCGGTGATTTTTTTTTTTAACATTTCTGCAGTCCATGCGTCATAACCTCAGAAATCAATAACTACCAAATGGGTTTCAAAGGATGGTCATCTCATCACCTTGTACCCACAAGGATTTTACAATGTAGGCATTTTTCTGAAACTCTTATTTTATACTTACATTATGCACAATATTGTGTTATAATTCTTTAAATCTTTGATATATTCAGATTCTAGGAGGCAGCAGTAGGATTTTATTCCAGACATACCATTGCCTTTTGTTTGCTTTTCACTTCTTCAAAGTGGTTTGTGTCAATGTAGAAGACGGATATTATGTGGGTGCTTTAATTTAGGTTTCAAACAGATGTACCCATCTGTTTATAGATAGTATAAATGAGGCTTATTCATAAAAA
This sequence comes from Lophius piscatorius, assembly GCA_009660295.1. Lineage (NCBI taxonomy): Eukaryota > Metazoa > Chordata > Actinopteri > Lophiiformes > Lophiidae > Lophius > Lophius piscatorius. The sequence continues at coordinate 1,500 of VRLP01008923.1, forward strand.
CAAGTTTCTTTTAGAACCCTAGCCCTTCTGTTCATTTGATTGTGGTAGTGTTTTCAGCCTGTGCGCAGATTTACCTGTTTGGCTGCAAACTCCTCATCTCGACCATCACCAATCACCACGTACGTCACTTTCTTCCCGAAGCGAGAAATTATCCTCTCGAAGCAACTCTCCTTCCCTTAAGTAAAGGAAACGCAGAAAACAACCCATTATATATATACTGGTCCCATAAATGAAAATTAATTGTAATTTTCACCTACCTATTTTTGTGGCACTGTAGATGTTCTCAATAGGAAAGACATTTCCTAGTCCGTACAGCAGTACTTTGGCTAAAGCTGGGACCAACTGAGTGGTGGTGACCAACACATTCATACACTTTCCCCTGTTGGTGGAATGTCAAACACACACACACACACACACACACACACACACACACACACACACACACACACACACACACAAACAACAGTTTTATTTGTTCGTGCGCAACCATGTACAATATTAAACATGTATGCTATCATTTTCTGCATTGTAAAACCGTTAGTCTTAGGCTAATTTTTATCTGCAGTACTCTGGTAATATTATAAAACATCCACCCAATAACATCGGGTCAAAAACCATCATTGGATTTGACGAGACAAACTAATAAGAAAAAACATACAATACAAATTACAAAAACACAGTTCATACACACCTTAAACGCAAATTGAGCATTAGAAAATTTAAAATCAGAAATATTAACTGAAAGAAATTAATGTAAACAAACATGGAAGAGAGACTAGCAAAAGTCGGTGATTGCAAAGGTGAGAGGCTCTAAAAGTTAAATATTATACCCCTTTCATACAAGTTAATAAAATTCCTAGTAATCTTAATTAAATGTCTATGACACACGGTGAAAAATTACCACTGCGATCAAACAGCACAGTGTCCCTCAAACACTGGTCAAACAAGCTCATTGGAACGACAGGATAAAAAAAACAAAACAAAACAAGTCTGTTCCCCACAAGCATGTGCATTGGGAGACACATAGCATTGAAGGAAAACATGAAACCATTAGGCATCGTTCATCAATACATGTTTGATCCTGAGTCTGACTGAATATTTGCAGGCTGTCAAGGAGGATAAAGAATCCCGGACACAGAAGGATGCTTCTACTTGGTTAGCTATCAACAATTATTAGTTACTACTTTATGTCTTTCTGTGTGACTGTAAGTCAGCTATATATATGCATGCTACTGCTGTGTTGTACTACTACTATAATGCAATACTACGGGATGAATATATACATATATATATCCTGGACTATGCAGATTGAAAGTATCCCCTCTCAGGCTCAGAATTCGGTGGGTAGGGTGGCAATTTGGCCACTATATTCCGAGGCTATCCAGCAGAAATTTATGTCCACTGCTTTGTCTAACTTTTATGTTTGCAAGACATTGGAAATACATCTAAAAGAGATGTGTTTTACTGATGCAAGAGATGGTTCATCTTGTGAAAAAGTCCCTTACACCAAACATGTTCCAAAACTTAAAAGATTAAATGGCCCTGGGCAATAATAATTATGCTGCATTCAGATGCAGTGAAATTTGTCCGTGATAATTAGGCTGTACTTTCTTCCCTAATGACTGAAACCAATGAAGAATCACTCAGTTATGTCAGGAGGAAAGCTGGGGGGATTTTGATAGTCCCTGGCAATTTAAGTAAAATTTTTAACCTGCACCTTGCATTTAAGTGTTTTTCTCCCACTGGAACAAAAAACGATCCTACTGACTGCACCCACATTATTCAAACACATCTTCACCAGTATTGGACCAATATCTGAGACACTGATGTGCACCCAACTTTGCATTTGTTTGGCTCAATCTTAAAAAAGCACAGTAGTAACAATAAGTAAACCAAAAATAAAAATGTATCTGCAAATTATCTGATAATAATAATTCACAATGAGGTGAATTGTTGCACACATAACCATTCTATGCATCAACCCATAATACAAGGCGCCCTTAAAGTAATGGCGATCTGCGTACGTCAAATATGTCTTAAACTTTGAGGACTTATAAAGTAATGACATTATTTTATGTTTTCTTAACACCGTGTATCAAAAACATTTATGGCATTATGATGCCTTAATGTCTTTATTGTCGGGGTTCGCTTTAAACATGTTTAAAAATGAGACTGATATGATAATGAGGGTTCCATGTTCAGACCTTGACTGGATGTGCAGTAGAGACTTGAGTGCAGAGCCAAGCCACGCATCGGTAACATTCTCAATCTCAGCCCGGAGCCGTAGAAGCAGGTCTCTCTTCATAGGACTTAACAGACCTGAGAGACAACATACAAGTTATGGAAGTGCATTAAGTATGTGACTTCGGTACGATAAGATTTTGTTATTCCCACCACAAACATTTGAATTTATTATTCCTTATTCCCTTTAATAGTTTCCACGGTGTGACATTTAAAAAAGTACCATGCACACACTTTCACAACATACACATTTTTTCACTTAACAAACTTGAGCATGATTGATTGGCACCACAATAAACTGGAGAAATCCAGATCTGTGTGTGGGTTCAGTTTCAATTTAAACATTAACAAACAACATTACAGGCATGCACATGACATGGTGCTCCAAACGTGTTTCAGGAAGTTTGTGCCATTAAATTGTTAAGAATCTAAATGTTCCATTAATTTTCTAGCAGCTGGTGATGTAAACTCACCTCCAACATTCCCTTTATAGCGATTGTAGACCTCTTTTAGCCGCCGGTATCGAAATGCCAGTTTCCGCATCCATTCTACCCCTCCCTGGACTCCTGTGGTGGTACCCGATGCCCCTCCACTACTGGGACTATTAAAACCATCAGCCAAGAAGTTGTAGTTACTGAAGTAGAAAGAAACGTATTTCATTTAGAGGGTAGGGGCAAAAATCAGCTTCCCAGTGATGTTGTTGAAATGTGTGATCTGTTCAATATGTGTGTGATGAGGTCATCCTAATAACATACAACACACCTCAGTTCTTGTCCATTGTCATCCGAGGCAACGTCCTCTACATGGACTTGATCACATTCCTGCAAGAAAATAAAATAGGTTTCCTTAAATACATGGCGTAACCCTGTATTAGAAATCTCATCAATAATCAGCTGTTTGACTGACTTATATGGAAAAAAACATCACAAGTTTTTTGTTGTTTTAGGTTTTCATGTTTTTGTTCATAGTTCACTCTGTTCTCCTAATTATCATGATCAGTGCAATTATATATTTTGCTCATGAACACCATAATGAAAATTGATTTTTCAATGACAAGTTGAAGGCAATATTACACATCATTCAACATCAACTGTGATTAAAACAAAATGCAATATTGTTGACATAAAAAGAAGAGACTAAAATGTGTATATGTATTATTATTATTCAGGGTGCGCCAGTATGCTTTCTATCATAAAATCGGAGCGTCTGGCATTGTGCTGCTGTCTGATCTGTGTCGGAACCTGTTAGTCTCAGTTGTGAACCATGAAGTCAAAGAGAGACCAAAACCAAAAGACAGCGGCCTAAAGCTAGCAATGGTGCTATTCTTTAATCAAGGGATTGAAATAGCCAAAGTTTATAAAGGATGATCTTAAGAAATGGATGGAGGTACGCCTCGACTCAATTGACTCCTGCCTTTCCACCCTTCAAAAGAAACATCATGAAGCTGCACAATGGCTGGATGATGTCTAAGCCACATCATAGCATTGGGGGCTACTTGCATCAAGCTAAAGGCCACCTGTAGCTTTGAGTGTAATGTTCTAAACTTAGAGCTAAACTGAACAACTTGGAGGGTTGCTCCCGCAGGCTAATCGTCAGGATTGTGGGCATCAGAGAGTGAGATTGCTCAATGAGAAGGGTTGCTCAATGGAATTTGTTTCACAGTTAATTCCCAAGTTAATTGGCCTGGATCACTTCAAAAAGCCTGTCAAGATAGACCGTGCCATGGCCTGAAACCTAAGCCACTTCCTAATAAGAGTCCACATATCTTCATTGCCAAGGTCCACAACGACCCAGACATGATCAACATCCTCCGTTTCAGCCGACAACATGCACCGCTCTGCTACCACGGTGGGAAAGTGTCTCTATTTCCTGATCACACGGCTGAACAGGTTTTGAACAGTGTGATGGAGAGGCTGGTGGCGGCAGGTGTGAAGTACTCAATGCGGTTTCCGGCTAAACTCCAGGTAGTCTACAAAACATAGTCAACATCTTTCAATCACCATCTGATGCGGACCGGTTTTCCATCTCTCTAGCCCTTTTCCGTTGGCCCTCTTAAATATTTATGTTCCAAACTTCGATAGCCCCGATTTTTTTTCTGTAATGTATTTAATCTTATCGCTGAATACAACTCCAACATAATAACTGGTATGAGTTTTAATTTTTTTTAGAGTTTCAATTAGACGGATATCATCAAAAGTTCCCCCACCATTACAGTCTGTATCTGTTCTTAATTATCTGGCAAAATCGTTGGTCGACTTGGTTGACATCTGGAGGCTCCATCACCCCTGAAAGACAATCTTTTTTTCCCTCCAGGATATGGTTGCTTTACCAGAATCCATTATTTTCAAGTGGATTCAAAACGAATCACTAATGTTATCAGTGCAATTTATCACATCATCCTAATCTCTGATCAAGAACCTTTTACAATGATAATTAATTTCCATCCCCAGCCACTACAATATAATTGGATATCTAACAATTCTTTGAATTCAGATAAATCTTTTTGTGATAATTTATCGTCCAAGATCTCAGATTTCTTGCTTATAAATGACAATGGAACAGTTCCAGACTTAATTCTGTGTGACATGTTCAAAGCTGAAATGTGGGGTCATATCAATGCATTATGATTATTATGATGACTATCAGAAAGGAGAGATCGAAGCTGCTCGCTGACATTAGGCGAGTTTACATGGACACTGATTTCATTCTGAAAGATGAAATCATTCTGAAAGAATATTCCTATTTGACCATTTACATGAGCAGTGATCTAATAAGAAGAGCTGTCAACAGCTGCGTGATGAGTACAAAAGTGACCTATAGATGACGTGTTTAATCAGAAGGTCTACCGTGTGTTCTGCACAGTTTTTCCTGTTACTGTGATGCTTTTAATGAGGAGCTTTATGAAAACTCAGTTTTACTCCTATACCCTACTGGAGACATGAGGGAAGGAGGGAGGGATGGAGCTTTTATTCTGAAACCCAGATCAACCGGTTAGAGACTTTCCTAGATGTAGTTCTCTTCCTCAATTACTCAGAACTAAGAATATTTAATAAATCCCAACAGGGCAATTCAGTTCTAGTCCATCCCATAAAAACACATAAACTGACAATAGCACTCAACAAACATAAACTTGCATTAACAAGTCAGTGACAGTGCGCATGTCAATGGTTTCAGTCTCAGACACATGATCCCACTCTACTGGTTACCTATTGTCTGCATTCAATAACCTAATGGCAGAGGGAATAAAGGAATTAACTAATTAGCTGAACCCCAATGATTTTGAAGCAGACCTTAACAACATGATTCAGACACTTTTTGTCCTCCTGAGACAACCCATAAAACCAGCAGACGAATAAAAAAGTTGAAGGACTCTCGAGTCCTTCAAGTTTGGTATATGTTGCATAAAATGGTCTTCCTGACACCAGAGTAGATTAGCCTCCTCAAAAAGTGGATCCTCTGAAGTTTCCTCTTGAAAATAAATCCAGTGTTCTCCTCAGATTTAAGGTGAGAGTCAAACACTGTTTCAAGGTACCTGTAAGACTGCACTATTTGAACATCATTGCCGTGTATGATGCCGACTTTGGGCTCGACGTTGCCCTTACTGAACTCTAATAATTAGTTCTTTAGTTTTTTTAACATTTAGATCGAGGATTTTGTCATCACACCTTTGACAAATGCAGATAAGGCATATCCATAATCAGACTGGTGGCACTGATGAAGAGACAGCAGAGCGGTGCCGTCAGAGAACTTGAAAAGATAGCCACCTTCCTGAGGAGTCTGCAGCTATCTGTATAAAGGATAAAAAGCAGGAGGGAAGAGAACACTGCCCTGAGGAAAGCCGATGTTTCAAGTAGTGACTGCAGACACATGTCCATTTACAAAAACCCGATGAATTCCATCTGTTAAAAAATTTTAAAGTAATAATAAAATCTGATCAGGTAACATAAAATGAGAAGCAAATCTCTCAATTAAAATATGCAGTTGCATCTTGTTAAGAACTGAACTAGAATCAGCAAATTAATGCCTGGCATGGGATTTTGGTTGTTCTAGCTGAACATATAGTCCGTCTAGGACAGACATGGGCAACTTGGGGGCCCGCGGGCCGCATTCGGCCCCAATATTCACTCACTGTGGCCCTTGAGTCAATTTCCAAATATCAATAAATTGTTGGTTTCATAGGTGTTGACAGTAAGCAGACTATTTGACCACATCTGAACCAGATCCCAATTGTAATGAAACTGGCCCCCGATAGAGGCCGTTCCTTGAAGAAACTGTCAGAAAGCCTGTCAAAACTCAGCGGCCCTCCTAGACTAGTCTTCTGAGTACTAGTCTAGTCTTCTACTCAGAAGACATCAGGTACGTCCAGAGATGGATGGCATCAGGGAATAGCAGCCATCCCTAATTTCATCCTCTTAAATACATTTTTAACCCATTCTCGTGATATCACAATCTCATTTTGAGGTTGTGATAGTATGGACACATTACCTGCGAAGTCTGGCCTTTCAAAACGTGAAAAAAAAGAATCAAAAGCATTTGGCAAGTCGGTGTCATTCACACCATCAACACTGATGAGTTGTCTCATCAAAAAACCCACTTTGGCGACAGGTCCAGCTGAATTGGGCTTCGAAACACACTTATCTGAGATCCTCATCCCGATCCAAGGCGCTGAGCCATGTTTCAGAGAAAGCGAGATGACAAGTTTTTTTCCTTTCGGGTTTGCATTTAACCCACGCCTCCAGCTCGTCTGTCTTGTGTCTAATAGACTGCATGTTGGACAGCACAGATTGTAGGAAGGGGAGGTAGGCTGCGCCAGCCTGAGATCGAGTTGCATTAATCTGTATCACATAGTGGCGCCGCCCTTACATCCATCTACTATTGAAGATCTTTATGTTAACAATAACTTTGCTTTGCTCAGCTTCAGGTGAAATTAATTGAATTATTTTGCTATGTGCAAATGAAGAATTCTTTATGGCAGTCTACAACTGACTTTGATAGACTACAGAAAGAACACAGCTTCTATGAATTACTTTCTAGTAGGGATGTCATGACTAATCCTTTTTGCGATTAGAAGTGATTACTGAAGTCACAGTATTATAATCATAAGAATTATATAAACTATGGTATTTTGGGAGATACGTTTTTGTGTCCCGTCTCCTGAATAGAGTCTTGTATGTGCTAAAATGGCCGTGGGAACTGAAATTCAGAACGTATCAAGTCGTCAGTGTGTGACCATTTTGGATATCTACCAAATTATCACATGGGTGCTTGTTGTATGAACACGTACGCTCGAGTACATCGAACAAAAACGACTAGCTCTGTTTGAGTAGCAATGAAATTCAATTTTAAATGCAAGTTTAAAACCGACAACTGAAATTAATTATATTGATTATTTGATGGTGTCGCATGTATTTGACGCACCTGTAAGTGGGTGGATAATATCAGCCCCAAGTGAACATTTTGTCCGGATGCTGATGGGTTGGAAAAAGGAACGTTTGAACTAGAGAAAGGATCATGTGCATCAAAAGCTTATTGATGTGTGTGGAAAAAAGGTGCTAGCTAATGTTGTCAGATCCAACAATGAGCTTCTGTAGCACTAACTGCTAAAAAAAAGTCAATGATGCCCTAACTGAAATTTGTCAGAACACAGTGACATCACAGACCTACTTTTGTGCCTTCACAAAATCAGGCAGGTGGTTTTAATCTCACGGCAGATTGGTGTGGCTGTAATGTACACTAGCCTACCTACCTAAGCACAGTTTTTGTCGGTAAAAGTTGACGAAACTCCTTTTGTCATAGTCCTTCCATTCATGTTGACCCTCTCATCCCTATCCTGTCGCCGCCGACAGCATTTGGCATGCGTACACCTCATTACCGTAACTCGTAGACCGTTTAAAATATCTAGAAAATTCAAAAACTACAAGAAATCAGAGAAATAGATCTTTGTGCGGACATTACGATGGCCCCTCGCACTCCCGCAGTATGACCGTCCAATCACGATCAAGTTCAAATTGTCAATGTCAAATTCTTTGTTCAGTTCATTTCAGAGTTCTTATCCTGTAATAAACTTGAAAAATCCAAATCCTTTATTTGTCTTTTTTCCCTTTAAACTGTTGCAAAGTCAAAACACATGGTAATATTGAATAACTGCCAGATATTGAAAGTTATCTTGGAAAAAGGGGCAGAAGCACTCACTCATTGCACATGTTTTGACAATTCTACAGCCATAAAATCAAAATAAGCCCAGGCGGCCTGAGTATAGTTATAGTCATAAGAGGTTTAACAGAAAAGGTAAGGAAAAACACATAAACCTACAACAGCAATGGAGACATCAACATCAGCATGGCAGTGACCACAACTGAACCGGTTGCAATAACCAAAGCATGACCCCACTCAACAGGTTGCCTGTTATCAGCATTGAGTAGCCCGATGGCAGAGGAAATGAAGGAATAAGCGTAGTAATTTTTTTTTAATGTGCAGGCGCATAATTGGGCCTTCCTAAGGGCATAACTGAATACATTGGAATATACTGATCAGCCATAACATTAAAAACACCCTAAAAAACACAACAGAGAAATCAACAGCCTAATATTTTTTAGGTCTTTATTTTGCCATGTAAATAACTTTGATACTGATTTGAATGCTGTTTCAATTCAATCTGAACAAGCATGAACTTTTTAAGTGATTTGTACGACAGTAGTTCTTCTGTGGGATCAGACAACATGGACTAGGCTTCACACATGCATCATTGAGCCTTTGGCACCCATGATATTGTCATCAATTGTCCTACCTTAGACCACTTTGGTAGGTATCAACCACTGCAGACCAAGAACACCCGACAAAACCAGCAGCTCTTAAGTTGCTCTGACCATGCTGTCAGGCAATAATAATTTTGTCTGCTAAATTCAATAAGATCCTTAATCTTGCCCACTCTTTTTGTATCCTCCGCCCAACATCGTCCATACCATAAAAATAATAATAATAATACATTTAATTTATATTGCACTTTACATTTGGATCTTTCCACTAATTCAAGGTATGAAAGATTGCATTTATAATAATAATAATAATAAATTGGACTTATATAGTGCCTTTCTATGAACCCAAGGACGCTTAACAAAGAGGGTAGTGAAAAACATACTAACTCCATCCTCCTGGAGTCTCCCACTCCAGGAGGATGGAGTGGGAGAGAGTGTCAAAAGCTGCTGAGATGTTAAGGAGGATGAGGATGGAGATGTGGCCGGAATCTGCTGCTAAGACGAGGTTGTTGTTGATTTTGATGAAGGGCAGTCTCTGTAGTGCGGTCACGTCTGAATCCAAATTGTAGGGGTTAATAGAACTCATGGTTGGACATATGCTGATGGAGTTGGGTGGCAACTATTCATCCATTTGTAGTTACTGCAGCTCTGCATATCACCATTGTTCTTGTATATTGGAACTATCATACTTTTTCTCCAGTCTTTCTGCATTTTCTCACCTCGCAAGATTCCACTGAGTAAATAAATAAATAAATTTATAAAAATCGTTTAATGAATACATATAACTTTATCTGAAATTTTATAAAGTGCTTAGATTTTTAATGATCAAAAGTCTCCTCTACAGTGCATGGGAGATGTACTATCGATGTAGATAGGTGGAGATAAAGTTGAGTGACAAAAATTTTAACAGTCTTCCTGTTTTTCATCAACTGAAAGAAAACTCTCATTACGACCTATAATCAATTGTTACTATAGAAAGAAAAAAAACAAAATAGAAATCAAAGTTCCTAATTAGGAACACGCAGTTCAGTACTTGTTTGTTGAAAACTCACTTTGTTCATGCTAAAAGTAAAGTTCCAAAAATAATTTTGGGTTTGGCTTAACTACATCATCTTAAATGTTAAAAATAATCTGATGTCTCACATTGTCAACACATGTGAGACATCAGATTACAGTTGTCTTTGACTGAATGTTAACGATTTCTGTAAACTAAATTTTCACTTGAAAAAAAGGGTAATCCTGACAAAATGTGAGAAGGAAACTTTGACATTTTTCAAAGGACAAAGAACAAATCATAAAATTGTGCCTGCTGTGACAACATTTTTTTTTTTTCTTATTGTACCTCCAGATCGTTGAAGAAAAGGTGAGTGTCTGCAAGCTCAAATATCAGCTCCTCCATCTGCAAGCCCAAGTTCAGCACAGTCGCTGGGTCCTGAACCAATAAACAATAAATCAAGTCAGACTTTTTAATTTCATGTTGTGTGCTAAGTTGAGTTACTTATTACATTTTACATTACATTATATTATTACACGATACAAACCTTTCCAAACTTCTGTGCATATGAGCCAGTGAGCAGCGAGTGGAAAATGATAATGGTTTCATCCAGATCCCACAGAAATATACGCTGAAAACAGCAGGGTAGAATGGAATTACACTCCAAAAAAAATGTCATCTGTTTGTTGTTTTAGGATGAAATATATACAGATCATGTGATTTATTACAAACAACAAGGGTTAAACATAATTTTAAAAACATGATAAAAAGAAAAGATTTGTGCAGTGCTATGTTAGCTGCTGTTTGGTTCACCTCCAGGTCATTTTCAGAAGGTGGCGAGTTATCAGACTTCTTGCCCTTCCCTTTGGCTTTGCCTACAGTGTTCCTAGGTCCAACCTCGTCTGAATCGCTGGCTGCAGCCGGGACAGACACATTGGAAGGAAGGGCCGCACCAGCTGGGACGTTCTCTGGTGGGGAAACATCTGTGTACAAGAAAGTCTGAAGTCAGTACATGAATACAACATCTCTCAATTATTCAAATCCAATTTACCTTATCAATGAAGTGAATTCAGCAGAATGATCCGGCCTAATCACATTTTTCTTTCTTTATTTAACCTTTATCTAACCAGGAAAACCTCATTGAAATTAAAAATCTCTATGTCCTGTCTAAGACAGGCAGCAGCACAGTTAAAGTTAAAGAAGACAGACAATCAGCAGCCATACAGTTCAGTTCAGTTCTGACCCTTGGGACATAAAGAGACCAAACATCCTGAGAACGAAGAAGATATGTTTCAGAGCTCCTCTGACTGATGAAGAAGGTAGGTAGGAAGAAGACCGTGAATAGCCTTGTAAACAAGGCATAATACGCCAGTGTTTCAGTCAATGAGTAGACAAAAAAGACCATCCAACACACTCATACAACAAACAGTGATGGATGAGAGATTGGATGTTGTTGAACCTCAGAGCCCCATGATAGACAGTATCCAGAGCATGTAAGCTCTGAGACGAGGCATGCATGTACAAAACATCACCATAGTCCAAGACCAACATAAAAGTAGCAGCGATCAGTCTCTTTTTGGATTCAAAAGAAAGGCAGGACTTAATCCTAAAATAGAAACCAAGTTTCAGTATCAGCCTTTTTACCAGCTAATGAATATGAGGAGTAAACGAGAGCGATTCATCAATCAAAATACCTAGATACCTGTAACATAATACAGACTCAATCTGTGAACCCTGCGAGGTGACAATTGGGAGCAGGTTCTGTGGCTTTGTCTCAGCAATTGGGAACAGCATGACTTTAGTTTTGTCTGTGTTTAACACAAGTTTTAAATCATAAAAGTTCTGTTGAACAGTATTATAAGCCAGTTGTAACTGGGCGAGTGCCCAGGTGCTGGGGGCTGTGCAGTACAACACAGTGTCATCAGCATAAAAATGAAACATGGAAATTAGACAAATTTGGTTAATATTATTGATATAAAGAATGAAAAGGAGTTGCCCCAGGTCTGACCCCGGCGGCACTCCTTTTGTTACTTTAAGCGACTCAGAGGTATAGCCTTCTGCCTGCACAAACTGCATTCTGTCTCTTAAGTAGTTTTCAAACTAGCAAACAGTTTCAGGAGACAGACCTGCTCTAGCTAGGCTGCCCATTAGCAGTATGTGGTCCACTGTATCAAACGCCTTGGAAAGGTCAATAAAAAGGGCTGCACAGTGTTGCTTGTTGTCAATAAAATCAATAAAAACATTAAGATGCTGCTGTTGTTGTGCGTCTTTTTCTAAAACCCGATTGAAAATCGGATAAAACCATATTACTGTTAAAAAAAGTCTTTTAGCTGATCACTTACAAAGGATTTAAGGATTTTGGCAAGGACACACAAGCTTATAGTTATTTAAAAGAGTGGGGTCACCCCCTTTTAAAAGGGGAAGGACATAGGCTGACTTTCATACAAGAGGAATGACGTTTGTGAACAGACAAAGAATAAAATGTGTGTCAGGGGTTGGGCGATAAATCTGATGCTAGTTTTAAGAAGAAGGGCTCCAGTTTGTCAGGCACTGCAGCTTTTGTGGTGTCTAAATGCTTGAGGACTTCGTGTACCTCAGAGGTTAAATGGGATTCAGATCAAAAGAGGGACTTGACAAATCCTAACCGGCAGACCGTACTGAAGGATTACAAGGATTGATTACAGAGGATAAAAAGACTCAAATAAAAAAACCAGAAGATAGACTCAAATAAAAAAACCAGAAGATATAAAATGTTTGATGTCAGACTTTTCAAAAAAAATTGTGAGCCATTTATAACGCATGGGGGAGGCTCTATGCCTTTACTATTGTCAGACAGGGATTTAATTGTTTTCCAGAATTTTGTGGGGTTATTCAGGATATAATCAGTATTCAGAAATAATCAGCTTTAGCTTTTCTGTTAGTTGTGGTACACGCATTGCGACTCTGCCTGAAGACCAACCAGTCAGAGTTCTTGTTGGTTTTTGTAGCCTTTGCCTGTATCAGATTGCGCTCATGAAAAAGACTCGATAATAAATGAGTGAACCAGGCATTATTACGGATCTTTCACTCTATACTTTTTTCAAGGGGCATGCTTATTAACAAGATTATTAAAACCCTCATAAATCAAATCCCAGGCACATCAGAAATTTGACTAATTTTGTCCCACTCATAATTAAACAGATCGTAAAAGAAACCTTGTTCTGAAAAGTGTTTCATGTCACGTTTAACTATGATGGGGGATTTTGTTTTTGGAATTTTTTCATCTCTAACTGTTGCAACGTGGTCACTGAT
>VRLP01008924.1:0-14778 GCA_009660295.1 Lophius piscatorius
TGTGATGTAGGCGGTGTAGGAGTATTCCATGGTCAACTGTGTCGAAGGCAGCAGACAAATCAAGGAGAATCAGGAGGGAAGGTGAACCAGCATCTGCTGCCATCAGAAGGTCATTTGTGACTCTAAGCAGAGCTGTTTCTGTGCTGTGGGCGGAACGGAAACCAGACTGAAAGGTTTCAAAGAGGTTGTTGTAGTTGAGGTGGTCCTGGAGGTGGGCAGCAACTACTTTTTCCAGAACTTTGGAGAGGAATGGGAGTTTGGAAATGGGCCTGTAATTAGCAAAAAGTTCTGGATCGAGAGTAGGTTTTTTGAGGAGTGGTCTGATTATGGCGGTAGATAAACTCAAACCACAGCCAGAAAAATCACATTTCTCCAGGAGGGCGAGCAACTGGACTAAAAACAAAACCTCTGCTGGTTTGCGTCCCGAAGATCGGGACTGAATGATGACCGATGACCTCATACATCATCCACCCTCCACCAGCCACCCACAGAGGGAGAAAGAGAGAGAGAGAGAGAGAGAGAGAGAGAGGGAGTGAGAGACCGAGTTAGTGGGTGAGTGAAGGAAAGACTGACTGACAGAGAGAGAGAGAGAGACCGAGTTAGTGGGTGAGTGAAGGAAAGACTGACTGACAGAGAGAGCGAGAGAGACCGAGTTAGTGGGTGAGTGATGGAAAGACTGATTGACAAAGAGAGAGAGACAGTGAGAGAGAGAGCAAGAGAGAGAGTGACTGAGTGAGCAGTTGGCAGGGTTTGTGGAGAGTACTTTATTACTCTTCTTCCCAAGAGCTGCATCACATCCCTCTCAGCCCAACATCTCATCTTATACACACACACACACACACCCACACATCAAAGCTTCAGAAAGAGCAACACACACACACACACACACACACACCTCCACCTTTGAGTGTAAATATACTTATTTAATTCAACACTGTTTCTATTCTTGAAAATGCAGCTATTTTGCTTACTTCTCAGCACATAGTCACACTTCCACTTCTCTCGCCACGACAGCTGCAGATGGGGATATTTTTAAATAAGGACTTACTAACTGCTTTCTAGTTTCATATATTCTCACATGAGAGAAGACACACAACATCGTGCATGGTATAATGACAATAAAGGTTATTCTATTCTATTCTATTATTATTCTTGAATGGACATATTTAAGGAGGAGAGGATGGAAGAGGCACAAGAGAGGAACAGCGTTAAGCACCAGTGGAGGAAAAGGGTGGAGAAAAAGGGTGGAGGACCAGGCCAGTAAAGAGTAATCGGGTTTCCACGCCAACCTTTCAACAAATCCTATGTAACATTCGGCATCACAGGAGCAAGCAGGAGATGAGACACAAAGAAGATGGAGAGTTTCAAGATGAATCTGGTTGAAGAGGGGGGGGGGGGCACTGGGGTCAGAGTGATCGGATCACATGAACAAGGTTTGTTCTAAGACCCCAAACACCTGTTGACTCCAGGAGACATCACTGATAATGCATCCTAGCGCGTGAACTCTGACATACGTATAAAACTTCACTTGTTTATTGGAGACAAGATAAGTCTCATATTGTGCCAATAAACCCTAATGCGTCCAGCATTTAGCCGGATCCTCTCCTCCTGAACAACAGTTGTCTTGTGTCTCAGAGCAGAACTCCATCTGCAGGCGGTGTCACATGTTGATCACACACAGTAAGCAGCAGAATAATCCTCTTTATGGGCAGACCCACCTCTTCCTCTGGGCTTCCATTAGTTGGGTTTATATCTGCACCAGCATGTCCCCTGCTGCTTCTGACTGCGGAACCTGCAACCCAAACACAACATCAGCTGCCGGGCAGAGTCCCACATCCCTGTCAGCGCGGAGACACAAAGTCTGCTAGCGCGGCTTCTAATCAATTTTAAGAAGAAATGAAAGAATTTAATTGTGAATTCAATCTTCAGACTGTTGACGCTGATTCGACTAGCTAGCATGAGCGTAAATTATGATAAGCTCATGCTAGCTAGCTAAGACCACAGGTGGTCTTCCTTTATTTCAGAGAAAAACGGGTGAAATGTCTTACCGGCTGGCTCCACACACCTTTCCTCGAGCTGCTTGCTTAGACAGTGTGAGAAATGAGGCAGCAGAAGAACTGTTAGCAGCCAAACGCCGCCGGTTGTTGATCATCTGTGGATGTTGACACTGTGAGGAGAAGATCATGGCAAAGATCGTCTATGAACAGGATGATAACGCTGGAGAGAAAAAAACACATTATTATTACTATTATTATTAGCAATAGTAGAATTTCTATTATTAATATTACTATTTATTTTATTATCATTATTATGCTGATTTTCAAGAACTACGGTGATGTTCAGAATTGTGATAGCAACTGGGGTATAAAGCTGACCAGCCTCACAATGATGATCTGGGAAAGGTTAGGGAAAGCTAGGTTGTGAAAATTTTGTGAGCAATGGTGAGTTTTCAAGTCGAGAAAGAACGTCGCAGATTAGATGTTTGCTTTGAGAGCGCTGATGGAGAAGCACAGAGAAAGTCAGAAGGAGTTGCAATGTGTCTTTGTGGATTTAGAGAAAGCCATCGACAGAGTGGCGAGGGAGGAATTGTAGGATTGTACGAGGAAGTACCTGTGACAGGAGTTATCTGTGACAGAAGAGGATCTCTATAGAGAACAGCAGAAAGAAGAAGAAATTAATTCACACATCATAGATATCAGGGTTGTTTTTTTTGTCACAAAGACATCATCACATACACTGATACCACTTGTACTTGTACTACTGCAATATTACTATACTATCAATAATATTTGTACAACTCTAAATAATAATATAACCACCACTTATACTATTACAATTGCTAGCAATTACTGCAAATACACTATTACTACTTTGATTGCATTATTAGTACGACTACTATACTAATATTTCTACCTCTGATGATAAAATAATATTTTGAAGAAAAAAACCATTGCTACTATTAATATTACTACTATACATATTATACAACTACTGTTACTTCTACTTCTACATACTGCCAGATCAGTAGTAGTATTACAAATATTTCTTAGGCTAATATTAATAATACAATTTCAAGGAAAGTGAACTATTAATGCAGCCTTTTATGACAACAATTACTACTACTACTTTTACTACTACTACTACTACTACTACTACTACTACTACTACTACCTTTCACTGTGAGTATTTCTGCCACGCCAGGGAAGGAATGTAATTGGTCAAAAGAAGACATGTGAAGGAGGCTTCCCAGGAAACTTGATGTTTTACACTGAAGTATTTTATCGAGTATAGCTGACACAAGGACAGTACTCGGCATGGTGAGCTTAAATACTTCATACAGGTGTACAAATGTAGACATACTTACTAAGGTCATGTCTTGTTGCTGGAACAGATAGTTTTGTTTATAATGGAGACAGTCAGGAGATGGGGGTTTTCTAACCTTAGAACTTGTGTAGGTCACAGAGGCATAAAGTGGAAAACTCCCTCTCACTACTACTGTTATTACTACAACATACACAAAATATACTATTAATAGTACAGTGGTTTATTAGGAATGTGACTGATTCAGAACTCAAATGTGTTTATTTTCCCCAACTATATTTACGGTACACCCAAAATAGGAGCTGAGTGGGACATCTTACTATTTACTTTCTCCTGGGTTCTTCTTCTTCGGCTGTCTCTAAATCCTATGCACGAGTAAAAGCGCGCCATCTACTGGTGAAACGTGTGAACAAGTTCACAAACACTGATGCAGAGAGCTTTAAACCAAGCAAAAAAAACATATTATACCAGGAGGCCTTTATGTAGTTATAAACATTACCTACATGTAAAGAAATACATTTGCAATGTCAGCTTTCAAATCCCATTCAACTGACCTTATTGATTGATTAGATAAAACTTACTAGCTCAAATAGAAAAAATACTTTTTTAGCCACTGCCAATGAGGTTTTATGTTGGTCTATTTGTCTTTTTCTTTGTTTGTTTGTTTGTTTGTTTGTTATCATGATTAAACAATGTCAAAGCAAAGTCGCAAAGTCATGCGATGTTGTAGAAATGTTACCAGTTCTAATTATTTATTACAAATTCCTATTTTAAAAGCAGCTGTTTAATGTCCTGCTCAATCAATTTGGTCGCAAGTTACATTTTGAGTCACTATTTCTTATTGAAAAATGTGACTGAACCTGTTTATAATACGACCCAAATGGCAGCATGTATATGTTTAAGAGTAAGGGGCTAAGGACGGATCCCTGGGGGACACCACAACTCAACGGGGCCACTGAGGAGGAAGCATTCATTGTGGCTGTTTATGAAGACCTTTGATAAGTAGGATTTATTTTTTGGGGGGATATGTACGCATTTGAGGATTTACTAAACAGATTTATGTAACTTGATACAAACAAATAAAGTCTTTTGTCATTTTATGGTAAATTGAAAGTGTGTAAGATAATAAATTAATTAATGCTTCAAAGATGTAAAAATATGCAAAAAATAGTTTTTCAATAGTTTTTTTTCTTGGTGTGGACATTAAAGGGTTTAATTACACACAACCAACAAGTTCACTGCTGTATCGTGGAAATCAACAGATAATCTGGGTTGACATGTAAGAGCGATACAGCTGAAAACACAAGGAAGTTAAAAATACATTTTTGTAATAAAATAATTCATTTAATTCTTGTTGATGACAAAAATCCACTTTTCATAAATCTAGTGGTGGACTGTAACCGTTTAGGTGTAAAATTTGATTGTTGATTAATAAATGGCGCTGATGTGAACATATTTGGATCCAGATAAAGGGGCGGAGCCAGGAATTTATTTCACGGAATAAAGATTTTTTTTTTTGTATATTTCCTTAAATTACTATTAAAATACCAATACAGATTTTCACGAATAGTTGGAGGAGTCGATGGGAGAGTGACAAAGAAGAATTCATTCAATTTAGAGAGAATTTGGATAAAGAGGCGGAGTCAGGAATTTTTGGTTTCCCTTTGTTTAATATTGCAGGACCGGGCTTTTTTCCCCCCCACATTTCCATCTCCTCCGCTTTAACTACAACATGGATTTTGATGAAACTCGGTAGGATGCTTGGGCATGCACCAAAGAAGATCCTGTGCAATTTTGGACTGGATCAGTAGAAGTGGGTGGAGTCAGACCTTTTATGACCATTCAAATCTCGGGCTTCCTGCACCGATTTCTCAGCTACACAATAGCATTGCCACATTAGCGTAACAACATTAGCATTAGATTATGGAGATTATAAGGGGATTTAGTTGAACCTCCTTAGAACTCTTCGTTACCTCTTGCTCTGTCTCTTCCTAAGAACTGAAATCTTGTCTTTTTTGAGGGGACGCCTAAATCTCCCACCCCCAGCAGCTCCTCCTGCGTGTTGTGAAGGAGTTAAGAAGATTTAGCAGCTCCGCAGCAAACGTTCAGCCGGTGAGAGAGGAACCGGCTTCCGGTGGCAGGCAACTCACTTGCTCGGGATTAAGTGGGATCGAGAAAGATTACAGCCCTCCCTCTCTCTCTCTCTCTCTCTTTCTCTCTCGCTCCCTGTGGCTCGATGAAAGCGTAGTGGTGCATCCAGTCTCCTGGGATAATTTGATCATCTACACATTTCTGGCAACCTGGTAAAGGTGCAGGGGAAAGAGGACAGAGCCCTGTGGCATCCCGACGGGTTAGGACATAAAGGTAAGGTGCATTTTCTTTCAGAGGACGGATTCTCCACCTCCTTTTCTTTAGCCACACAAACCCCCAGGAGCTTAAAGGTACTTGAATGCATCACGTATGCCAGCTAACACACTTTTCTAACAGAGCTTTGATGTCCTCCGCAGTCACGACTTCGGACACGGAAGCGGTAAACCTGCCTGAACTTATTTCGCTCACAGTTTTTTGGTTTGCGTCTTGCTCAGAGTTGGAATGACCTGCTGCAGAAAAGAAAACAGACATTTGTTGATTCTGGCGTTCGCTCCGTCATGACGATCACCAGCCAGAGATTACGATCTGCACTTCTCTGCATCCCCGTCAACGCTTTGTGCCATTAACCTCTGACCCCCTTTCACACTAACCACTGATGGAGTTGTGACTACACCTCCCTGTCTCGGCCAACTGCACCTATTACCACCCGGCCGGATTATCAGCCAGGCAACCTGGGCCACCGGCGCCACAGGAGAGGCTCAGACTCTGAGGACTGTGACCCAGTTTTTACTGTTTTATTTCATAAACAGGCATATTTTAAGAACAATGTCAGCGAGCGGCAGGGGTGATTAAAAAAAAAGAGGAGAAAAAAAACACCAGCTGTCAGATAGTACTTGTGTATTTGGAGTTAAATTGTTCCAAACCCTCATTTAGAAATCATTTTTGAACCGTCAGATTCATAGAAGTCGAGTCACTTTTCAGCATTTAGTGAACGTCTTCACAATTCTCCACTAAAAGGGAATCACCGAGGATATGAGGGCGAGTTTTCTCCAAGGTTAGGGCACCTCATTTTATCAATAAGCACATTTTTTCCACTAAAAGGGCTCCAGGGGGTGGAATAAAGTAATGTTTCTGATAAAAGGATCTCTTTGGAGGACACCTTAGATGACATCACATTTTTTCTCCACTAAAATAGGACCCTGAAGAGCAATTTATCACATTTTCTCAAATGAATGGGAACCTTAGCTGGCAGATCATCACGCTTTCTCCAATGGAAGGGCGCTCTAGAAGACGATTCATCATATTTTCTCAACCAGGAATGAACGCTGGAACGTAAATCGTTAAAATTAAAAATTAAAAATTGGCACCTAGAATGTGGGTCATCACCTTTTCTCCAATGGAAGGGCACCTTAGAGGGTGGATCATCATCATCTTGTTCTCTCCACTGGACAATTAACCACATTTTCTCCCCAAAAACATTAGTCGGATTAATGATTAAGAAATCATGTCCGGAAAACTTTTGTCAATAAAGCTCGCCATAGTGTCAGAAATATACAACCCACATTCCCCAAAATGAATACAGTTCTTCCTGGCACTAAGGTCTGTGTGGGTATAAAGTTTGACAATGATACGGCAAATAGTTTTTGAGTTATGTCTGTAAAACAGTGTTTCCTCCCCCCCCCCTAGTGAGTAAAATATGAACTACAAGAGTGAAATGTGATACTTGCAAGATAAATCTCCTGGAGTCGATTCATACGCACCGAATTTGGACTAAAGTGGACCAACGGTTGAGAAAATATGGCCATAAACATTTGGAGAAAAGCTCCCCCTAGTGTCCGAAACATACAGCCGAACTTTCCCAATTTTCCCGAGGAAGTGAGTTTTTTTCAAAATATGCCCAACTTTTCCTCTTGAAGGACATTTTCTCCGATAGACGGGAATCTCAGGGAAAACTTCATCCGATTTTTCCACTGGACAAGAACTTTTAGGAATTCTGAATGAATTTCGTCACATCGTTCCATAATTTTGCCAAACATCTGAGCAAAAACCGTCGATGGAACGTCATCGGAACCGAATCTCATACATTGTGTCTGAAATGGAACGTTTGTGTGTCACATTTTAGAATCGGAATAACGCGACCTGAGAATATTATTATTTGCGTAGAGTCAAAACTTGTGTCAAACAATATTAATAATATTGACAATGATGACACTGTTGCGTTTTTCCGACCTTCTCCGGACTTCTAAGGACCAGCTGGTGGTTTGGGGGTCGGGGGTCCGGTGACAATGAGGCAGGCAGTGGAGGCTCAAGTGTTGAACCCCTACTGTGAACTCGGAGAACATGGTGAGAGTCGGAAACGTTACTTCAGTGGAACATTTTATTCTTTTTTTGTTTTCTGCTTGGACTCTAATAACATACTGATGTGTGTGTGCGTGTATGTGTATGTTTCCGTGCGTGTGTTTGTGTGTGTATGTGTTTGTGTTCATGTGTGTTTGTGTGTGCATGTGTGTGTGTGCATGTGTTTGTTTGTGGATGTGTGTGTTTGCATGTGTTTTTGTGTGGATGTGTATGTGTTTGTGTGGGCATGTGTGCACGTGTGTGTTTGTGTGTGTGTGTGCATGCGTGTATGTGTGTTTGTGTGGATGTGTGTGTGTTTGCATGTGTTTGTGTGTGTATATGTGTGTGCATGTGTTTGTGTGTTGATGTGTATGTGTGTGTGCATGTGTTTGTGTGTGTATGTGTGTCTGTGTGTGCATGTGTGTACACGTGTGTGTGTTTGTGTGTTGATGTGTATGTGTGTGTGCATGTGTGTGTTTGTGGGTGTGTGTCTGTGCGTATGGGCATGTGTGTGTGTGTGTATACATGTGTGTGTACATATTGTTTTATGTGCGCGTGCGTTTGTGCATGTGTGTGCATGTATGTGTTTGTGCATGTGTGTGTGTGTGTGGCTGCGTGTGTGCTTGTTTGTGTGTGCATGTGTGTTTTTGCATGTGAGTGTGTTGGTGCGTGTGTGCGCATACATGTATGTTTGTGTTTATGTGTTTGTGTGTGTGTGTGTGTGTGTGTGTGTGTGTGTGTGTGTGTGTGTGTGTGTTGCAGGCCTGCGTCAGATCCTGACAGATGTGATTGAAGAAGTGAGGAAGTCGGTAAATCAGGACATCGACGGAGCAGAAATCCTCCACAGTCTGCTGAACGCCAGCTGGCTGCAGTCGCTGCTCAAGGTCTGAAAACTACTTTTCATCCTTTAATTAAAGAGAATTGTTTGAATTGTTTGCTGATTTCAACAGCAAGTGTTTTTTTGTTTAAACACATTTACAGCAATATTCATCAACTTAGTCGTATTTATTTCCCTGTTAAATATGCGTTGAATAAAATGTAGAAGTATCAACTTAAAATGTTACATCTAAATGTAATAATTAAATCTAAATATTTAATCTAAATCTACAATTGACATGTTAAATCTAAATGTATCTAAATCGATCATACAGCAGCGGCCTAATAATATGTTTATAACCGGACGACATTGTTTTCAGGTTTACGCGTGTCTTCAAAGATACGTTAGAGATTCCCCGGCCCCGGTTCTGGACGGCGCTTCAGGACTGTCTTTCCAGGTTAAACCCCCGACTTAATATCGCTGGAATGTTTTGGACGCAACCATTTTTTCTGAAGGTTTATTCTCTTTCTTTTCCTTTTTTTTAAAATTGCTGTATCTTGGGTTTGTTGTCTGCGTAGCTGCTGATGGACATCAGAGCATTGTCCAGCTGCTCTGAAGAAGCCAAAGAGCTCTACCGCCTGCTGAGACAGCCGCATCTGCAGGTAGGAAGCCGAGGCCCGACCGCCCAAATCTCCAAGTTTAACCTGGAAAATGTGCTTTTCAGAAAAAAACATCTCTGAATCCTTAATATTGACTTTTTTAATAAAACGAGAGTATAAAAAAACTCAGGTTGGTGGATAAATCTTAAGATTAAAATGAGCTGAGATGGAAAAATAAGACTTTACACGTAAATCGACTTTTTTTAGTTACGGTTGCGAAATTAAATTATGAACAATTTTTTTTTGAAAATTTTTTTTTTTTTAAATAAGCTGTTTGGTTGAGCACAGTTTGAGTCTCTATTTCTTATTGAAGAACTTGTGCGACTTCAATGAAGTTCTTTATCATGTGACCCAGTGACAGCATGTATAAGCTGAAGAATAAGGGGCCGAGGACGGAGCCCTGGGGGACACCACAGGGAAAAAGGGTGTAACCATGGCTATAGAGAATGTAGGATTTCTTTCGGCATTATAAAGCAAGTGAGGACTTACTAAAAAGACTTTTGTAACTTGATACCACTAAAAGAAAGTTTGGTAATGGTCCAATTTGTTTTTGAAAACACTTTTTTTTTCTTTTCACCAAAATTCTGCTCTAATCTAATTCATATTAGTTATTTCGGTTGAAATAAAAAAAAAAATTGCATCATATAAGAAGCCTGATTTAAATTTTATTTTTTAACTGTTTTTAAAACATGGTTGATTAAATAATTTGTCATTTTACGGTGAATTTAAACTATCCAAGAAATAAAATAGGCAAAGAAATATTTTTTAGATCATATCTATATCACATCATACCTTTTTGTCCTCGCTGAAGACATTAAAGGGGATAAAGTATTAGAATACTTTAAGTAATTATCACTTCTCCCTACGATTACGATTAATATTTTCATCTTGGTTTCATAATACAATAAAGGTTGTAATTATAACTGAATTTGAGATTTGGGACGAATAAACCTGAACTGAACAAAAAAAAATTGGATCTCTTGAAGGCTCTCTTCACGGCTCATGATACGGTGGCCCAAAAGAACTATGAGCCGGTACTGCCACCGATACCAGACGACCTGCCGGACGATGAGGAGGCCACCAGGATCGTGTGTCTGGTCAAGAACAAACAACCTCTGGTGAGCTACGCCGCCCAAGTCCCCCCTCTACCTGTCAAACTTTCCTCTGATTCTGATTGAAGATTCTCCAGAACGAGGAATAAGATGAAGAAATTGTAAAGGTTTTGAAATCTCAATGATTATAATGAAAAAAAAGTGAATCTAAAAATGATCCCGTATGAAAGATGTTGAATATCTGAAGTTTTGCTTGGTGGAGTAAGAACCATAATAAGTAGGAATGAGATGAAGAAAAAAAGATATAGAGGGCTGAAGAGTCACATGACTATCAACAGCATCAAATAGTTGAATCAAATGTATAAAAGGAGTTCAAAATGGTTATAATGTCCTTCCTGATATGTGTGTGTGTGTGTGTGTACAGGTCCCATGTCAGTGGTCATTATGTTTTGGCTATTGTTCATTTGTTACATAATCGATGTTGTACCGGCTTAACCTGTCAGTAGTTATAATGTTATGGCTGATGAAGATGTCTATACTGGCCGACACTTTTGTCTTTTTTCTACTCCTGTGGAAACAGATGCTTGCGGATATTTTAATACTTAGCGTCTTGTAAACTCATACATAAATCGAGGATCTGCATCCAGCAGGAAAACAGATGTCTGAATTTGTAAACTCTCATTTGAATAATTGTCTGTTTAAGATAGCGAAACATTTCCAAGCTGCAGAACATATTTACTTAGATGGCATTGATTATAACTCATATAGAAATCTATCTTTCGGGTCATTCGCGGTGAAGCTCCTTCTACGGATTGTACTGATATGATTGTAAGATTATTTCCCATGAGGCTTCAGCTCCAGTCGCATTCCTTCTTTTTTCCCGGGGAGGGTCTCAATCTCTGTATTTAACATTTTTCCTCTGTGCAACCTCTAGAAGGTCAGGCCACCAATGCCGGGTGCCTCCTCCACTTGTGCCAAAAGCCAAAGAAGGGGCATCCGCAGTCACTGGGACACCCTGAGGCGTCTGACACGGGAGAAGCTTCACCAACACGGTGCATTTGGGGGCCATAGATCTCCTGCTGGGAGCCTGGATACGAGGGATTTTTCGATGTTTAGCGTTCGAAGAGGGAGCTACCCGCCAAACCAACCACTGTTTCATTCTTCTGCGGCTCGGCCGTACCCTCCTCTTCCTCCCTGCTGCAAGCCGAGGAGCAGCTGTCAGACGTACTGGGGCAGGAGTCAGTGTAGGATCTGTTGCACCAACCCTCCCTGGGAGCAAAGCTGGAACCGCTCTGCGCCGTCCGTATTCAGCTCGGTTGTGATTGGTAAGAAAAATGTCTGTGGGTTTTTCATCATTCATCACGGCTGCTCGTCATCCCCCTTTAATAATCATGTTGTCTTTTTGTCACTGCAGACAACATTGTTGAAGAGCTCGACAGTGGAAATGAAGACGAGTCTGCGGGGGACTCTGCTGATGCCTCCTCCTCGATTCCCACAGCTCGTCGTTGGACTTTGTCCCCCCCTTGTCTCACCGTGCCCTACTACTCCAACGTAGATGACTACCTCCAGCCAGGCGTGCGTCCTAGACTTCGAAGCCCTCGCGTCAACACTGCTCCTCCGAGCCCCATGCGTCCTCACCGTGTGGTGACGCTGCCCCCAGTGGAGATTGCCAGGCAGGAGAGTCTGGATGAGCTCAGGACGACCGTACAGCTGGCAGCCACTTCCATGGAGAGCAGCACCAAAGACATCAAACTCCTTGGGGAGAAGATGGCTGCTGCAACCGAACGCATGTCAGATACGGTTGACGGCAACTCCCAAGCCTTGGTCCTCCTCACGCAAGTGGTGGACCAGCTGCAGATGCTCCTGGTCGCCACCAGGACCGATATCAACTTACCAAAGCCGGCAGCCTCAGAGCAAGAGAGCCTTGCCAAGAAAGGCCAAACTCCAAAGAACCGAGAGGAATGCCCATCCCTGTCACATCAATCCAGATGTTCCTTCCCCTCGCTTCATTCTTACAGCTCCTCCATCTCCCTAAACAATTCAATGGATGCCCCCTCCACCTCTCAGGGGACCGGCCGTCTGTCCGTTTCCTGCCATGGGTCCCCCCGAATGACAGAGAAAAAGAAGAATGTCCCTTCGGCGCAACAGAAGATTGTTCACGCCTGCCTTCTTACTAATGGCCTTCCTTTTGAGCCCAATGAGACGTCCTACAGTTCTGAAGGACATCACTCAAACAAGCGAAGGAAGAAGAGGAGGAAGAAGGCCACATGAGGACATTGAAGATTGTCCAAAGGCTCTTGGGTTCTTTCAAGCGGTCTGTTCCGGGCGGTTGACCTGCAGACGCACAAAGCGGTAGCCGACATCTGTTTTATACCTTCTGTTACGTTTCCATCGTGTTGGACCATTCCATTCCTTCAAATGACCATTCCTGCTTTCTGTTCTATCCCAATTCAGGAATGTCATCGTGTTCCGTTTGTACCTCGACTGTCGTGAATTAAACCTAAACACCATTTTCATTTTCAACGCATGTGTTTCCTTTCTCTTCATTCCTGTGATTAATTTTGATTTATATGAATCCTGCAGCTAAAATTTATCATTCCGTTTGTGTTTTTTTTCCCATCTTTTCTGTTCTAGGGAGCAACTATAAAGAGAAACGAGATCACGGGCGAGATTTTCATCGCTCGAATTATTCACGGAGGGCTGGCCGACCGCAGCGGTGAGCCGACTTTGGAGACTTGAATCGTACAAACTTTAAAATGAACTATGTTGGAGAATGACTTGATGATATTTATTGATTGTCTTTTGTTAGGTTTGCTCCATGCGGGGGACAGAATCATGGAGGTTAATGGCTTTCCTGTGGACGGCCTCGAACCAGAGCAAGTTATCCAAGTCGTGGTAGGTCGCAGTAAATTAACTGAACCATGGTTCAGCTTGGTCCGGACCAAGATCTTTTCATTGAAACAAAGTAGGGCTGTGGCATCTGAAGGAGAGGTTTCAGCCCCCGCGGTTTTGGTCTGGATCAAACTGAAAAGTCAAAAACTTTGGACCAAATGTGACAAGTAATGTCAAACCAGGTTCACGATGAATATGCAACATTTACTGGAGTCGAGAATTCATTGATATCTGAAAATACATCAAATCAACTTTGTTTCTTTGCAACCTATCAGCAAGCAAGATCTCAAGGCACCATCATGTTCAAGGTCATTCCCATCACAGAAAGGCCGGTCCACAACCACACGATGGTAAGACCTACTTCATCCTCTCACTTTTTCACACTCTAGTAAATTACATCATAACAACTACAACTTCTTCGGTGTTAGCTCTATGTGCGAGCCATGGTCGACTACAGTCCTCAGCAAGACCTGACAATCCCATGTGCCGATGCCGGCATGAGCTTCACGAAAGGGGACATCCTTGAGATCGTAGACCAAACCGACGCCCTCTGGTGGCAGGCCAAGAAACTGCCCAGCAACACAGCCTGTGCCGGTCTCATCCCCTCCACCAACCTGCTGAAACGGTCCGTTTATTAAACCTTTTAACCCTAACCTTCTATCTCGGACCCTAACCCTGGAGTCTGAGGTCATGCTGGTGTGAATTCTGAATATAATCTGATGTGGTCCATATAGGGTTCGTGTTAGCTATGTCTGCATGAACCCTGGACCCTCAACCTAACCCTTCCATCATTCCTTTAATATACTGAATTTATAATGTTTAACAAGCCAGTATTTCTTTCAGGGTTTACCTAGACAGTAATACGGACTAAAAGTTATTCTGGTTTTTGTTCAACATTAGAAGCTGAGAGATGATGTAAAAAAAAAAAGAAGAAAAAAAAAAGGTCTTTGTAGATATAAACTGTCTGCAGTGGTGACTAAAGTGGTCTCAGGAAGGTCAACCGGTGAACCAGTGACAGGGTCATGGGTGCCTCAGGGCTGTCTGATGCTGGTTTTTTTAGGAAGGTGTCAGAACACACATACCCCTTTTCCACTGAGCTGGTCCCAGGGGTAGTTTGGAGCCAGAGCCTGACTCAGCACCAGTTCTTTGCTTTCCGACAGCCTAAAAACTGGTGCCAGACAAGCACCACCTCTTTGCTGGTCTAGAGCCAAGAACCGATTACGTAATACGGCGACGTAATGTCATGGCTCAAACTTGGCTTCTTCCCAATGGAATAGCAAACAAGGTTCCTAGGAGGTGCCCGAGTTGAACCAACTAAGCACTGGCACTAGCACCAGGTTATTTTTGGTTGAAAAGGGATAACAGTGACATCACAGGGCTGTTCTGGTGGCCTCCTGCACATAATTAGGCAGGTGATCTTGTTGTTATGGATAATTGGTTTACATTTGTAAACACAGTGTGATTTAAACCTGAACCTGCTGTGTGCTGTAACAGGAAGCAAAGGGAGGTCTGGTGGTCTCAGCCTTACCAGCCACACGCCTGCATACAGACCTGTGAGTCCCCCCCCCCCCCCCCCCCCCCCCCCCCCCCCCCCCCCCCCCCCCCCCCC
>VRLP01008925.1:0-14777 GCA_009660295.1 Lophius piscatorius
TTCCACAGCAAACCTCAGAGGTCTGTTGGAATCCATTTCTTAAGGGGTCAGAGCTGTTCTATTGGCAAACTGCGGTCCTACATATTAGATGGGAGGTTATAATGTTGTGGCCGATCTATTAGAATAGTTGATGGTTTTCAACTATTAGATCTTATGAGAAAACTGGGTTTTTGTGGGGGAATCGGTTCCAGACCCATTTAGATTCTGAATGTGATAACTGCTTCAAAGCATGCCTACCAATTCTGTCCATGACAAAGGGTGGGCCACATTGTCCTAATTTCTTGCCTGGATAAGAAATGGCTGCAATCACCATGAAGCTCTGAAGCACAGTAAGTAATAAATGGCCGTTATGCTCCAGCAGACACAGACGTCGATGTTTATCACTGCCGTTCTCTCTCTTGGGATTCTCCCTTTATACCTGCTCCTACTAGGAGTCGACTGATTGTGGATTTTTAAAAGCTGGTTTCGTGACAATAGTTTCCGGCAGAAAACATTGGTTAGTCCATACATACAAGCTTTTTGTCAAGCTTGTATGTATACCTACAAGCTTTTTGTCAATTTTGCAACTTTGGGGTGAAACGCTGAAAAAAACTGGTGCTCACACACTGGGTCTTTTGAAGGTTGCAATCCCTGAAGGGATGGCTATAATGATAATATGTTTGGGCTTTCTATTACTTTGTCATCCAGTGCATACATTCAGTAAACATTGTTAAACAATTTCTCTGCAGCCGCCAGCTAGCACCCGTCGCCTGTCTCTCACACTCATGTCTGCACTTGGGTCCTCGTAGTCTGAACTGCTTGAGCATCACCAGTCCATCTTTGATCACAGAAATCTGGTATCTTCTCAATCCAAGTAGATTCTCTGTGGTTGATCTTCATTAATGTAGAGAGGAAAACTTTAACTTAAATGACCTGTTCCTGAACCACTGCGCCACCATGCCGCCTGACTGCCATAGGCCAACAAGAGATAATTAAGCCAAATTAATTTAATATTTGGATGATTAAACATGTATTGAAAAACATTAAGCACACACTAATACACTACATAATTTCTACTACATATTTATCTAATGATACCAAAATACTATTATGGCTCCAACAGAGAATGTGAGATCCTCCGCGCGAACTCTGACCCATGTATACTCACAGAAACCACGAAAAATGAGGAAACTAGGATTCAGACTGCTAAATTAATAACAGTTTATAAAATAAAACATTGAAAGTAACTGACTAAACGTCAGTATTAATCTGAAGCTTTTATGCGCAGCCGTAGCATGAAGCTCCACATGCTGCACTGCGCCCTGAGTGAAATGGGATTCATAAAGGGAATTTGGCAATGGATGTCCGCAAGCTCTGGTTTTTTGAATCAGAATATTATACTTCCTATGTTTTGTCCGTATGCCAAGGCCTGATGTGAGTCCTGTGCATTTTTATAAATGAGGCTTCCCTGTTTGTTGGCTTGCTTTACGAATGAATTGGACCTCCAGTCATATTAGTTCTCTGCCACATTATTTAAAGGATACTTTACAGATGCCTATCTGCTCTTTCAACAATTGCATTACTTTGTGTGGGTCCCTTCTGCTAAATATGAAACTTAGATGATGGCAAAAATTGGGACTTGTCCAGCGGTCTGCAAGGAGATATTTGCCTGAAACCAGGTGGAAGCTTGAAAAACCTTAAACTCAATGAAAGTTGAATGAAACCGGAAACTGCATCCCTTTCTCTCTGACCTTGCTTTTTGATGCTGCTGCCATCATGGCAGCTTAATTCATTTTATAATATCAATCCTCAAAGATTCAACAGACGGTCTTTATTGATCAAAAAACATTTATTTTTTTATTCATTTTCTACCCAGACAATGAGAGATAGTATTGATTGACATTTGAGTTGATTAATAGCAGCACTATGTTTGAAGACAAACCTAACACAGCAAACTGAAACTGCTTTTTTTTGCAGCAATTCAGCATCTGCCGGATGAAATTTGGACATGATAGCTTCACCCAGCTTGTTTATCTTGTGTTTACATTGGGAGTACACTCAGAATGGGACAGGCTATATAATTATCTTTGGAAGTGAGGAGGTAGCCGTTGTTCCCGTTAGTGAAAGTGTTGGGTTTTTTTGGTCCATTTATCTGACTCGGTAATTGTATTTGTAAAATGCCAAAAGGACCAGTTCCTTAGATTCATGCTTGGTCAAAGAAAGAGAAGATGTCAGAACAAGCAGTAAATCACAGAGCTGTTATGGCAGGAAAATTATTGTTGAACAGAAATTCTCTAACACACATACAAAGGTGGATATTGGATCACCTTCAGATACTAATTAAAGTGTCTAAAATGGATATGTAGGTTCTACGGTGAGGTTGGAATACACAATTTTGGTGAAATATATGATATCTACATGTATAAGATAAAATTGTTAATTGATGATATTTATATCCATGACAACCAATTTAGATGGCAGTACTGTAGATGAAGATGCAGTTTGAATACTCATAAATTTTGACTGCTTTCGTGCCACCAAATAAAATAGCTATAGTTTTGTTTTACTATTATTCGAGATGTAAATCTGCAGTACACCTTTCAACCACTTGAGGGTGCGGGTCTTTAGCTCCACAACATGGAGTTCTGTCAATCACAATGTGACATTGGAGGACAGGCAGGCGGTGTCATGCTCAGAGGCTCATAGGAATAGACGGAATGCTACACCCGATAGACTAGAACGAAATACTAAAGGTCAGGTCAACCTGTCATATTAGCGATGTAAAACACACAACAGGCCTGATGAGATTTGATTGACCATTTATGCAAAGCTGTTTTATGAAATATTCAACAGGGGTTTTGAACCTTAAGCACAACTGTGGTAGCTGGTATTTGGTCGATTCACAATACAGGCAAACAAATCTGTCACTGTTGGGTAAATATAAGGAGTTATATTTTTATTTTGTGTGTATATTATATGTTTTTGGATGTGTTTTAATAGAGCCTGTACGAGGAAGGGAAAAACTTTTGCCGCTCAGACTCCTCCTTCAACTCCCATGTTCATTAATCACACCACCTAAACACACACACCCACACACTAACACACACCTACACACACATACACAAACACACCTACACACACATACACACATACACACACACAGTCTCGCTCTTTCCTCATGTGCTGCCTGGAGATAAAACAAGCTGCATGTGTACCAGATGTTAAATGATTTTGATTTCCACATCACGGTAAATTGATTTCTGTATTCCCACATTAGCCTCTCTCTTATCAGTTAAGGTTTTGTTCCATTGGCTGATGTGGCGGCGGCGCGTTTGTCTTTGAGCTTGTGCATGTGTTATTCGCAGAAGGTGTTGATAGAGATGCATTGTGAATTTTGCTGACATTACTGACCCTCTCAGGTTGGCGTCTCAGGCGTACGGTCTTTTCTCACCTCAGTGTTTAGAACCTTTGGAAGGTTCTAAACACGGAAAACCAAAAACACCCAACAAGACCTGCAGTTCTGTAGATGTTCTGACCCAGTCATCTAGACATCATGGTTAAGCCCTGGTCAAAGTTACTCAGAGCCCTACGCTTGCTCATTATTCCTGTACAATTGCTGCCTACTATATCTCAACCAGTGATAGATGCCATTGTAACATAATCTCATTTCACTTGCCACTGGTTGTAATGTTATGGCTGATGAGTATATTTATGTACATTATTATTTTGTTTATGCTTGTGACTAGAATACACATCATCTTATCCTTAAAGACCTGAATCAGAGCATTTTTGCGGTCTCTGGGTCACATGTGAATGCAGTACACTGTTTCTCCCAGCATAGGGTGGGCCGTCTGCGGCCGTGCTTAGTGTCTGCCTCCAGATGCATCAAGCTGCAGGGCTGGGTGTGTGAGAAGCTATTATTTGGCATTCTGCTGACTGCAGCAGGGGAGCAGTTCGATGCTGCATGATGTTGCAAATGGTTGAAAGGTAAAATGTCTTTATTTGTTGCAAAAAAAAAGTGATTCAGCAAAGCGTCCTTTCAAAGAGGAGACTTTGTGTTCTGCTGTAACCCACATGTTCAGATTCTGCGGCTGTTGCTAGACCAATGAAGGACACCCATTCCAGTGTGTCTCCATCAGGTTTCATGTCTTGGTTTCTATTAACATTTTCCTTATTCTAACACATCATTCTTTCCCTACATGTATTTTTCTGTTTTTGGCTAATTGTAAAACACTGCTCAAAAACTTAAATCACACGTTAGATCTTGGTGAACCAAATAATCAATCTGAAAATGTATTCATGTGTAATTCATTGTAGAAAATTACATGAGAGATATAGTCATAAATCAGCCTTCAGTGCATGTCCCTGTTTACTTAACAGTTTTTGTTTTGAGTTATGAAAGTTATTTGTTCATATAATAATCTGACGCTTCATAGCAGTCTGGAAGCTGGAAGGAGAGGACGCTGGTGTTGTCTGTTCGCCGCTCCTCCATCAGAGTTCCACAGCCTGCAATATTATAAACCGAAAATTATACCTTTATTGTTGCTCACCAAAAAACCTTTCTGATATCTATCTGTATTTGTTATTCTGTATTTGTATAAGTATATGTACGGATTCTCCCGAGTCAGGTGACGGTCTGCCTAGTTGTTGCTGAACGTGTACCATCACAGAGAGACTTCCGTATCTGTTTGTTTCATCGTTTATGTCAGTTTCTGTTTGTTCATCGTTGATGTCAGGTTTTTCATCCATCTTGTTCATCACTGCCCCCGTGACACTTTCACCAAAAGCTGATGTTGATCACTTTCTGTGTTTGATAGCTTTTTTCTGGGCATCATGTCCATGAAAATAACGGCTAATAACGTCCTCTGTGCATCTCGTCCATGGCTAACGGCTAATAACAGGCTAGACTCCACCACTGGAATGATGATAAATTATTCCGCCACCCAACTGATGAAATTCAACAACTACAACACTCCGTTTTGCATATGAGTTATTTAACAACATTGCGTTCACGGAAGTTGCCTTTCTAAGTTTTTATACTCCCGCTCCGATAACTCCATTCCATCCTTTTGGTCTGACCTGCGCACCATTGTGTCATCAGAACACTGTCGCTCTTCCTACTAGTGGCCCTGGAGTATCCTCAATAAAGCTACTCACTGAGCGGGTTAGAAAACGTGGAGTGGATTTCAGTCTTCTTCGGCCGATACGGAGACTCACTGCTCCATCTACAATTAAAATTGAATCTTTAATACACAATCTCTCACAAATAAATAATGCCTCATACATAACCACATTTTGGACGAGTGTTTGGAAGTGTTTGGATGTGATGTGCCTTACAGAAACCTGGCAACAACCCAATGTTTTTTTTCTTTCCTGAATGAAACCTTTCCCCCTGGATACTGTTACCTCCAGAAAGCCCGCAGCACGGGTCGTGGTGGTGGACTTTTCTCCTCAGTGATTTGGACTTGTCTCCACTGCCCTTGCCTGAGATCTCTACTTTTGAATGCCTGGCATTTAATTGTAAACAACCTTTCTCCAAAACCATACTTCTAATCAACCGACCACCCAAACGCCTTTTGGTGTTCCCAAAAGGCGTACTCAAAGTCCCTCAGAGAGGCAAGGTCACTGTTCTACTCGAACATTATCAAAACCAGTCCTGGAAATTCTAAGCAGCTGTTTTCCACTATCAATCATCTTCTTAAACCAAAATTTCCCCCACCTACAGAAATTACAGAAGAGCACTATAATAATTTCATTGCTTTCTTCAAATCGAAAATTGACTCAATCCGTTCTTTCCTCTGCGGTTCCTCCACTCTCTCTATCCAGTCTGCTTACTCACAGTTTGCGATCTCCCAGCCTCTAAAGTGCTTCCCAGAAATTTCACAGCAAGAGGTTGAGAATATCATCAGGACGATGAAACCCTCCACCTGTGCCCTCAACCCCTTTCCTACAGCCCTAGTGAAAACTAAAATCTCTTCCGTCAGTCCCCTTATCATTGCTGTAATAAACCAAACCCTCCAGGCTGGCTTTGTTCCATCTGCCCTAAAAGCCACCATAATCAGACCACTCCTCAAAAAACCCGTTCTCCATCCAGAAATTTTTGCAAATCACAGGCCTATTTCTAATCTTCCATTCCTCTCCAAAGTACAGGAAAAAGGTATTTGCTGCCCACCTCCAGGACCAAGTTAAATACAACTACTTCTTTAGAACGTTTCAGTCTGGTTTCCGATCCGCCCACAGCACAGAAAAAGTTCTGCTTAGAGTCACAAATGACCTACAGATGGCATCAGATGCTGGTTCACCTTCCCTCCAGATTCTCCTTGATCTGTCTGCTGCCTTCGACACTGTTGACCATGGAATACTCCTACACCGCCTACATCACACCATTGGACTCACTGCCACCGCCCTAAACTGGTTTCAATCCTACTCCACCGACAGAACAGAATACATTTCCCTTGGAAGTTCAAGGTCCTGGACACACACTGTCACTTTTGGGGTCCCCCAAGGATCAGTCCTTGGCCCCATTTTCTTCATACTGTACATGCTCCCCTTTGCCATGTCATCAGTCGATATGGACTCTCATTCCATTGCTACGCTGATGACACGCAAATCTACATAAAAACTGACATGTCCCACCACAGCTACTCCATCGTCATCATCTCCCATGTCAACTTTCCGCGTTGGAGATAAAGGTGTGGATGAAAAACAACTTTCTCCAGTTGAACAGCTCCAAAACCAAAGCAATTTTAATTGGCACCCCACATCAGACTCCATAACCAGTATTACCTTCTCTGGTCAGACATTCCCCTCTCTTCATCAGTCACCAACCTCGGCATAAGATTCGACCCTCAATTCACTTTTGAATCCCACATCAAACATATCTGCAAGATCTCCTTTCATCATCTCAGAAATATTTCCAAACTCCGTTTTTGGTCATATTTTTATGTAATATTATTATATTTTTTATTGATGCTTTTATCTGCTTTTACCTTGTAGCACTTTGAGATTTGATCCTAATGTAAAGTGTGTTATAAAAAATAAATAATAATAAAATTAATAATATAATGTGAAAACAACAACACCTTTGGCCATTGTTGTTTTTCTGTATGGCTATTAGCCTGAACATATAATAGTCATGTGTGACATGGTATTGTGTCATCACAGTTATCTCAAGAATTGCGTTTTGCTATTTTACATGGTTGGGTTCAAGATCAACATTTATTCTTTGGAAAACATTTTCAAATGAATGCATTTTCAGGCCCTAAATACTCCATTATCATGTGAATAGAAGGCCAGCTCAAAACTGTTATATCATGGCAAAATTCCCCTATAACAAATAAGTTGAGTCTGTTTTTCTCTAAACAAAAGTCTGAAACAAAACCGTTTCTAGAAGCAAGCAAAGTTCAGCAAAGAGTATGTGACAGAATGATCTGAAACCTTCCTAGAAAGCCTTCGGTGTTGCATCTGTTAGCACATGCAAACTGTGAAGTGTATCTTTGTTATGAAATAAATAATTTCTTGTTTTTGTGCAAATTATATATTTCTTGCCTAAAATCCCAAAACAGCATATTTGAAATGGCTCAAAAGTACATGACTAGAGGATTAGCACCACTAGCTTAAAGGAAAAGTGTTTATTCTCTTATGCCAATTCCTCTGGGAATTCCTATAAATGTGTGAAAAATAATCTATGGCCTATATCAAATTGTAGGTTTTAGAAATTAACAAATGAGTTAAAAAAAAAAAAATCTAGGCTTTCTTCATTCCAACAACTGAAACCTCTGAAAGGGGGGAGTTTCTAAAGATTTTCAATTATCCAAAATCATATTTGAAAGCGGTCCCTAAGTTGCCCTTTCTTTGAATTGAAAATATTCAAATATATTTATTTTCTGTGGCATTTAAAAGATTTTTCTAAAATATTGTCCATGAAACCATAGTCGTCCTTCTCTCTCTATATCTATCTGTGACGCACTCTGTCGCTCTAACATATATTCACATGGGGGGCCGTCACGAGTTAATACACAGGCAGAAACAGCACTTGAGAAAGGTCAAAAACACATAAGTGCACACAGAGCAATATTTGAGGAAATTACATATGACTTGAAGGAAGGAGGACTCAAGTGATGTTGACAGCTCTGCTCAAATTATTGACTTCTGTTTTCACCTGAATGATGGCTTTGATGTTTTTTGTTCATTAGAGGCGCTTTTCCCAGCAGCCTTTAAGAGGAATTAGCAGCTGTCAGAAAAGAACGCTGATAATTTTTTTTTTCCTCTGTCTCTAGCACACTAGAGACGACCTTTGACACCACGGTAACCACTGAGGTCAATGGGCGGAGTCTACCAGGCCTCACAGCCCGCTCCTCTCCTATGGCCTGGCGACTGGGCCAATCACAGCAAACCCCACGACTCCAGGCCGGCGACGCCCCTATAATGCCCGGCAGCTATACTGCACCCAGGGCATGCACAACAAGCGCAGGCACCACAACCGGACGCTACAGCGGGCACTCGGAACCCTCCAGGTAAGTGTTCAGCGCCCCCTTTAGGCGAGACGCAAATTGTCAAAAGGGATCAAGGGAAGAGGAGGGCTGAAAGGAAGGATGCAGATGGAGGTGCTCAGGGTACAAAAGTTATGAGGACATCCTAAGAAAGAATGGCTAAATGAATGAGGTCATTGCATCAGGCATGCTAGCTGCCACTGATGATCGTCATTGATCGTTCTGCTTCCGCAGTTCAATAACTCCCAGCTGACTTGGCTCCCGCCACCAACCATGGTGACCTAGGAAATTGCGTGGTCTGCCTGAAGGGATGGGCACCATCCCTTCAGGCATCCCCTGGGTACCATCAACCACCTGACCTCCGTGTTCAGGTGGTCGATGGTACAAAGTCTAGCGTTCTTTATCAATAAGAACATTTAGAAATGAGTGGATTTGAATTATCATCAATATGAGGCCACATTTCAATTCAGTGTCACAGACCATATGGTGTTTAGGCCAGACAAGGCTCAGAATCTAATTTATTCTCTTCACAGATACTTGTCAGACAGCGGCCTCCATCTGTATGCACGAAACGCAGTCCGAGCCTCAGACGTTGCTTCTTCTCGAGAAATATCTCAGAGCGGAAGCAAAGAGGTACAGGTCGAGCTAGACAGGTGAGTCTGTCAATGATGTGGTGGATGTACTGAGATTCTGTCATTCAGAGATTCAAAGACTTGAAAGCATATTGTTAAATATCCCCATTTGTATTGTTTTGTATTTCAGTTTGTATTTTTCTGTGTGGCAATTAGCCAATACTTCTGTCCAGAGAACCTTGCCGTCAGTTTGACAGCAGCTAAAACAGCAGCTAAAAGTCTGGTGGCGAGACCACCAGACCGTGCTTTTCGGTCAGCGATGCATGTGTGTTTAGGGGAACGTGGCTGAAGGATAGTCGCGTATCCAAATACTGATCTCGGGATTCATTGAGTCGGGATTGAGTTGATGTATTCATTTGCACCACCTTGCTAGCTAGTAGCATAAGTATTAGCCATTAGTCTGAACAAACTGTTATATTGGGCACCCCAATATAGTCCAATGGTGATATTTGGAATGACAGGATTCCGTAGTTATTTAATTTCAATTAAGTCAGGGCAGATAAGTGAATCGGTAGTTTATTGTAAGAGATGATATATGATAATTAGTCTGTCAAAGTCTTTGGTGCTTCTGCGTTGTTCATCTCGCACCACACCAACAATTTTAGTTTTGCTGTCCACACTTTAATTTCCTTGCTTTACTCAAAAGAATGCCATAACAAGATCATTTGAGCAGCAACAAGAACAATATCTGTGTTTATTTTCTACATCAGCACTTGTTCTGCTTTATATTTTTTGTCAAAGTCACATGTCGGAAAGCTGAATCGCCCTGTGTCTGGGTTCATTTATCGAATGTTGTGTCACAGCGTCACCAACACAAATAGTTTACCAAAGTTCAAAATAATCAACTCCCGTTACTTGCGTCATTTGCATTATGCGTACATGATATTTCTGAAAACTGTGTCGCGTTTGGTTGAACAGAGATTTTCAGAGAGATTGATATTGTAGGGTATTTGCCCCGAGTAACATGAAATTGAATCCCTCCACGGAGTCAAGAGACTCCTGGTGGTGGCGGCTTATAACTCTGCTGTGACTAAGGCTGATGAATGATGATAATTAAGTGAATCTGTAAAGGCTGGACAGTGATGGGAAGGCACAATGGGTACATAACAGATGCATGGAAGAACTAAATCTCCAGAAAGAATTATTTTTTTATCAAGTGGATAGCAAGATGGTAGGCTAACCCTGAAGCGGCTGACGCCTCTATGCTATTGGATAGATGTGACCTGCAGATCAGAACAGGTGGTATCTCATTGAAAGCCCAAGACCATGTGAGGAAATGAACACTGAGCATGGATGAAAGATGTGTATTATGGTATGAAAGTAAATGGGAATAGTCATCTTGAATAAACTTCTGGTAGAGCTTCATTTTATTCATTTTCATGCAGATTTTATCAAAATGTCACCGACACTTGCCTGGAGGATATTTTATCATCTCAGTAAAGGTAGCTTTAGAACATTTAGTGGTTGTTTTTTCTTTTAGTTGATACAGGAATTAATGTACAAAAGCAAAATGTGAGAAATGATTGATCACTGAACACACAACATGATTGAAGAGCTCTCCAGCTGTAGCCAATGATCTGCTTTGTACCAAACATGTTTAATATGATCATTAAGTCAATCATTAAGCATCAGCAGGAACTGGTGTTTGTCAGAGCTAACCTACTCGGCAAGGACATTCAAGGCTAAACGAGAGCTGTACTATTGATTTAAAGTTGAACTCCGAATAAATTGATTCTAGAAAGATGCCAATTAATCAAACTATCTTGAAATTATCATCCACCAATTAGGTAAGACATTTTTTAGAACAAGCATGAAAATCTAGCCACCGAAACAACGCAATTGGCCTTAAACGTGCTCAAATTTAATAATGGATATTTATTAATTACATTTTAAGTCTCAATACAACATAGTAAAAGTACTTGTCTGCATTTGATCCATCCCTGAGTGAGCAGTAAGCAGTCCCTTTGAAGTACCCAGGGTAGCATATTAGGTTCAGGGTCTTGCTCAAGGGCAGTACGACATGTAGACAGCTGGGCAGGAACTGCCAACCTTCTGATCGGTTGACGACCTCTCTACCCACTGAGCTACCTCAAGTTTGGCTAATTACAAGCAATAAAAATTCCTTTATTCAAGATTTACTAAAAAATGTATATTTTAGTACTTTGATTGAACTAATTTTATAACCCTTTAATGTCCTGCTCAACTATTTGGTTGAGCACATTTTGAATCACTATTTGTTCTTGAAAAATGTGACTGAACCTGTTTATAATATGAACCAGTTGCAGGATGGACATGCTAAAGAGTAAGGGGCCAAGGATAGAGCCCTGGCAATTACCACAGTTTAAAAGGGGCCACCGAGGAGGAGGCACTAACCCGAGCTATTTAGGAAGTCATAGTTGAGAAGTAGGATTTTTATGGCATATTAAAACATTTCAGGACCTGCTAGACAGAATCATGTTACTTCATGGAAACAAAGAAAGTCTAATAATGGTCAATCTTTTTCTAAAAACATGCTTTGAAAAACTGTTGAGTCAAACTAATTAAAACTGACTTTTTTTACTTTTTAAAAATATGCTTGACCAAACAATTTGTCATTTAATGTTAAATTAAGTGTGTCAAATATATTAAATTAATAAATGCCCCAAAGAAATAAAATAGGAAAAGAAATAGGTTTTTTCTTGGTGAGTACATTAAAGTGTTAAGAATATTTTCCTTTATCAAAGATTAATATTTAGGAAGGAAAAAAAATAATAAGAAACAATGTCTTAAAATAGAATTTCCTTATTCTTAAAATAAGAAAAAAACAAACATTGTTTCTCTGTTGGGATATTACAAATCTTTGTCCAGGCAATCCGACTCTATTTGGGTGACTTGCTACATCTCACAAGCATATTTGTCACAACAGTCAGTCAAGCCTGTCGTTCTGAGGCTAGTCTGATCATCATCACCGGCTGGATCTGCATGTCAGAATTTGACACTCAGCCTGGTTTGGATAAGAATAAATAGGAACTCTGTGAACCGTCCCTTCTGCTTGCTAAATCTTAAACCATAAAGTGTCTCTCACCTTGCCACAACATAAATCCCCAAAATTGTAGCTAAAGCCTCTGTTAACACTTTGGGCCTCTGTGGTGAAAAGAAATATTGATGCCTGTTTCCTTTTAAGATGCTTTCAGGAAAGAACTCCTGATTGGATACCAATCTGAACTTTGCTTTTGTTCAATTTTTCCTTCTTTACCCTTACAGAGGACCCGCACACAGGCACGTACACACACAAACACACACACACACACACAACAGTACAGATAACCTTTATGGTTCCCCTGCCTCACTCTGACGTGTGATTGTCAGCAGCCTATTTCCGCTTACACACAGTAAAGCTCGGGGGTGAAAAAAAAACATTTTCCAGAACCATTTCTCTCCAGGCATCACACCGCCGCCTTCCTTTCAGCTTCCTCCGTAATACAAGATCTGCCTTCCATGATTGGTTCTTTATCCCAAAGCATTCACCCTGTTTTCCAAATAACCGACTGGCTTTAAGAGAAAAGAAGAACAGATAAGGCCTGGAGTTTCACAGTCCTATGATTAGATTGGTATGTAACAATCTTTTCAAATGATCTGCTGTCCAATCTCAAACTTAATCACAAGATTACAAAATAATGGGCCGACCATAAGATTAAATTAGCATTGTCATGCATGAGATAAATATTACTTTTAATAAATCGTTGGTGCGGAACAGAGCAGTGGATTTTAGCTGTTATCTTTTTGGTGAATTTGTAGTTGTTTATCCATAAAGGATATAATTATCCAGCCCCTTTCTCTCCTCCACCTCCTGGTTTTCCAGGAAAATTGTGAAGGCACACGCACTAGTCTAATTCACCAGTTCAACAAAGTGTGAACACACTGGAGTTTCATCCCTCGTTCGGGACAGACTGGCTGCAGCAGAATGCTGGAAAATGTCTGTGGATATAAAATCAACGCCCACGATACACATTATGCTTCATCCTTGATGACTCCCCCTGCTGCCACCCATGGCAGCGTCACCTCTATGAAATTCACCTCTATGACTCTTCAGAACAAGGCCCACAGCTAACAGGTAATGGAGACCATCTGGGTCTGGATGAAGTGCAGGAGGAGGTATGCGATGGCCTGAATCTCCATTTACTGATAAAATAAGCTGGTGATCATTTTCAAGCTCCTTGAAATTGTTCGGTTTTAGCTTAAGTGATGTATTTTTATATGTTTGCTGGGGTGGATTGCTTAGAAGGTGGCCATATCATTATAACCGAGTGATTAACATTGATTATCTCATATGTTATGTTAGGTAGCAGGGGAACATTTTGTCCTACGGTGGGAAAAATGGTTCGGATGTAAAGATCTTTTGGACTTTGACAACAACCAAATTGATGGCTAGACACAGGGAAGGGTATGGATCAAGGCAGGCATGGGGCGCTCTGAAGTTCACGGCCAATGCGTCAGCCACCTTCCCTGTGCCGCTGCTGGATAGGAAGCTGGCTGCGACAAACTGAGT
Source organism: Lophius piscatorius (assembly GCA_009660295.1). Classification (NCBI taxonomy): domain Eukaryota; kingdom Metazoa; phylum Chordata; class Actinopteri; order Lophiiformes; family Lophiidae; genus Lophius; species Lophius piscatorius. The sequence continues at coordinate 13,632 of VRLP01008925.1, forward strand.
TGAATCCTCTCGGCTGTCAGTGGATTCTACATCTAAACGTGTCATTAGTCTTCATATTTGCTTTGACGGTGATGTTTGGTGCTTTGTTGCTTTTTCTTGTTCTAACAATAAGTATGATCATCCATTTGTCAAAACACACTTACAAAACAAAACGAAAAATCCATCTCCAGACTTTTTTACCAACACGGCGGCCGCCATAAGGACCCGCTCCAGGGAGATAAAAAGGGGATTTTTCTAAAAAAAATTATTTATTTATTTTTGGCTGAAAGTGCACAAAAAAAACTCTGTCCAACAGCAGAGGAACAAATAAACACTTGTTCTTCTATTTGATCCATCTTCTTTGAAACAATAGTGAATTCATCCTGGACTAAGAGCCTCTCTAAAAATAGCCTCCTGCCATGCAACATAGATGTGAGCACGCTCCACGCTTAACTGTGAAGAAGAAACGCCCAGGGAGAGTTTTGAGACCGACAGGCTTCCCGGTTTTAGCAGAGGCATGAATAAGTTACAGGGCCTTGCTCGTACCATCTTGTGTGTTTGTGTGTGTGTGTGTGTGTGTGTGTGTGTGTGTGTGTGTGTGTGTGTCACTCCCTCCCTTTCTTACTTTACCCTCTTGTGTGCAGGCTGGACGATGCCAGCTGCATCTTCTTTTTTTTGTTATTTGAAGCTTTCGGGGTTTGATAACAAGTTTGGGCAAGAGAACAGCAGAATAGTTTTCCATGGTTGTGTGCAGATTAATGCACTCTACAGGGCACCAACAGTCATGGCGAAGCTGCACAGCTCATCACTACTGCCGTAAGCAGCGAGGAGATTTGGAAGGCAAGGTTTTAGCCATCAATGACAGAGCAGGTTGTTATATCAGTGACTTTGTTGTCAGAAATCCTTCCTGTCTGTGCACCTGAAACTTGCAGAGTCTGAGCTCTTCTGCTCTCTAGCTCTTCTGAAGTCTCCTGGTACTTGTCAGTCTTTAATAATAATACAATAATGAATGTATTATTATTATTATATGTGTATATATATATATATATATATATATATCTATATATATATATATATATATATATATATATATATATATATATATATATATATGTATATATATATATATATATATATATGTATATATATATATATATATATATATAT
>VRLP01008926.1:0-14776 GCA_009660295.1 Lophius piscatorius
TATGTTAGAATATTTAGAATATTTAGGATATTTAGAATATTTAGAATATTTAAAATATTTAGGATATTAAGAATATTTAGGATATTTAGAATATTTAGAATATTTAAAATATTTAGGATATTAAGAATATTTAGGATATTTAGAATATTTAGAATATGTTAGAATATTTAGAATATTTAGGATATTTAGAATATTTAGAATATTTAGGATATTAAGAATATTTAGAATATTTAGAATATTAAGAATATTTAGAATATTTAGAATATTTAGAATAAGTATTCAGTTTTTTTCTGTTTTAGCATAAGCAAATCCGGAGACCCAAATGAAAAGGCACCAAAAAAAGGAAGACCTTCTGGAGCGAGCTTGTCGGTCTGGTGGCTGGGCCTTCCCCCGTGGGCCGTGGTTCTGGCTCAGCCCGAAGAGGCTTCGTGGAGCAGCTAGCGTAAAGTTTTCTCTGACACAAAACGTTTTGAGAGCGGACTACATCAGACGTGTCCGGGGAGATAAAAGCGAATGAGCCGAAGCCTAAAAGTTTTAATGTTCAATTTAATGAATGGTTATGATAATGAGGCCACTTCAAACAGGAAGTCAGCCATGAATCATTCATTTCCTGTCTGGTGTCATCCTGCGTCTTCTCGGCCTCCTCCGCTCTAAAAATACCGTATTAATAGAAATATTAACTGTGTGACGCCGCCGCTCCGGTGAGTCACAGCTGAAGATGCCGATAAGTGTGAGTCATAATGAGAAACACACCTGAAGACCCTCTTATCTCCCAGCAGGTCCAAACACAGCCTCAAAACTCACGCCGCCTGGCGGAAAATACTTTATGTTCCAATAAGTGACATTTTGACCAGCGCTGATGCGGAACCGACTTTATTCCCCCGGATTCTGTCCCGGAGGAAAACCTGAACCGACCGGTCCGGAGTCGCCGTAACGATAAGTTCTGCTGCAGGACTGGTTTTACCGATATATGAGTTTTAGAGCGGTGACGGGTTTTTCCACATGATAACAAGACAGCTGAAAAAACTATTTCATGGATCATTTTCTACTTTTCTACCCCCATAGACCTCAGTGCGAGGAAGAACTGGATTGACATTGGGAAAGGAGATTTATCTCCAAGAGTTTTTCGGGCCATAATCTCTCAACCGATTCTTCGAGGGGTTCAGGACCTTTTCACTACAACCACTTCTGACTGAGGGTTTCCTCCTCTGGTTTTGCCGCAGCCGGCGCTGCTCCGTGGTACGGATGGATATCGGACCCCGTCGGGCGGCGGTGAAGCCCGCGGGCGCTGGACGGAAAAGCCAAACGGCGTTGTGAGTTACGACTAGACGGTTTGTCTCTGCGAGCGAGGGATTATCTTCATGCGATGACACACTCGTAAACGGTGCCGAGGCGCTGTAATGGATCTCACAGATGCAGTTACCCCCCCCCACACACACACACACACACACACACACACACACACACACACAGCAGCACCACGACCCCCCCTTTAAATGAGGATACTGGGTGAGAGGAGGATTTACTCGGCTAATAATAGAGCAAAATATTCCCGGAGAAGGAATTCTGCACGGAGCCTTTTTTATAAAGACAGAATCCTCCGACGCGTCCTTCGCGGTTTAACACCAACTACCCGAGACTACCGGGCCTCCTCTGGCCGGCCCGCGCGTGATCGGAACCGTGGAGACGGTGTCATCTTCACCGTCTCCTTTTGAATGCTGACAAATATGGGAGAAGACGAGGAGGTGCGATTCTGAGAGGGGGGAGTGTCAGAGAGGGAGGGGCCGCACCTTTTATACCCAGCCTCGCCCGCAGTGAGGTCACTGCTCCTGAACGAGGCGTGGATCCGTCAGCGGAGCAATCACCGATTTCATCACGGAACCCAGGGTCGGTCTATTTATGAAGGCGGTCCGCGCCGCCGGACGAGAACGTTTGAGATGTTTTTTCTCATGTTGTCTTTCAATCGAATGAAGGAGAAACCGACAACAAACAAACGTTTAAATATAATAAAAAGAGTAACGCAACTTATTATTAGTATTAGTATTAGTATTATTATTATTATTATTATTATTATTATTATCATTATCATTATTATTATTATTATTATTATTATTATTATTAGTATTATTATTATTATTATTACTATTATTATTATTATTATTATTTGTATTATTATTATTATTACTATTATTATTATGGAATTGCAGGCGTTTACCACCTCAAACATCATCAATATGTCTTTTTCCTCATTTCGACATATGACTCCGTGAACGGCAGCATGAACAGCCTCCAACTGGTCTGTTTTTAATTCTTGCAAAGCATTGTGGGAGTCTTAGGTGAGGCACACACAACGGAATGCAACCGTTTTTAAAAAGAAAGTCTCCAGAACCCTCACTGCCTTTACTACCCACACTAGTACCCTCACTGCCTTTACTACCCACACTAGTACCCTCACTGCCTTTACTACTTACACTTCTACCATCAGTGCCTTTACTACCCACATTACTAGCCTCACTGCCTTTACTACCCACACTAGTACCCTCACTGCCTTTACTACCCACACTTCTACCATCAGTGCCTTTACTACCCACACTTCTACCATCAGTGCCTTTACTACCCACATTACTACCCTCACTGCCTTTACTACCCACACTAGTACCCTCACTGCATTTACTACCCACACTTCTACCATCAGTGCCTTTACTACCCACGCTAGTACCCTCGCTGCCATTAGAACCCAAACTTCCTGCCCTCACTACTAACTTTGCTGCGAGCCTCTACGGCGTCTCCTTTAAACAAAATAGCAAGTTGCTTCAGATTCAACCCTCAAAGGATCCTTTAAATAATCCCTTCAGCCGCGTCGGACCCGCAGGTCAAAGGGTCACAGAGCCTCTTTTCCGTGCTTCCATGAACTTGATGAAGACTGTGACCTTCATTCTGTACAATCAGTGTGGAGACTCCGATCATCCCGATCCAAAACAGTTTCCTCCTTGTACCGTCTAATTCTGGCACAAGGTCGGCTTCAGAAATAACTTGTATCTGTGGAAGTGGACAACGTGGCGCAAACATCTGACGTCTGAGTGACGAGTCGACGAGAAACGTCTCATGGAAGAACGAGGTGAAGAGCGACGGTGATCGTTTATTTAGTGCTGTCGTCAGAACCCGTTTGTGAAACACTCTTCATGTTGTGATGTTCTATGATGCTGATTCCTCATTTAATCATCAAAAGGAAACTTGATGGGAGAATGTGCGGTCCTCCACCTGACCTCTGACCCCTGCGAACCCTCAGAAACTTCGACTGAAACCAGGGTGTAAAAGAAAATCTAAGTAAAACCACTCAATGTCAGTTTTACTGTGAATAATTCTAATAATTATCATATAATTATAGAAGATTTCTGGACCTAATCAGCATTTAGTCCAAATCCGACCAGCGACTGCGGGAGGTCGTGTTGAAAAACAGTGTTTTTCAGATATGACCATTAGTGATAAAATGAACTATTAGAGTAAAATAAATCTAGAGTCGATTCATAAGAACCACATTTGGACCAAATCGGACCCACAGCTTAGAAATTATTGCCCGAAAAGTTTTGGGGACAAAGCTCCCCCTAGTTGTGGAAACATGCGCTTGATCTTTCCCAAAATGAATCCAGTCCTTCCTCACACTGAGGTCTACGTGGGTATAAATTCTGAAAACGATCCATGTGGTAGGTTTTTAGTTATCTCGCCTACACAAAGGATCTGACAACTTTTCTGGGCTATAAATAAAGAACTCGTCTTCGGCTGAAGGTCTGACTCGACCCAAATAACCCACCCACCATCCCATAGAGCTGCAGCACACCTGATGTTCTCCCTCCCTCTGGCCTGATTGGTGCGGCGTGAGCTCACGCGGCTCCTGACCCTCCGCATTCTTCCCGCCGAGTCCCGAGCACCGCGGTGAAATGTCTGACATGCACCCCGAGCGCATTCACCAGCAGGACCCGGGACACCTGACGGTGGCGTCAGCCGCTGCTGGACCTCAGTCAGCGCTCAGGCATCCCGCTGACCTCTGACCTTGATCCGTGATGGGCTGTGACAGAATGTTCGGAAGCGTGACTATTTATTTCGACGCGAACATGTCGACTAACGGCGATGTCATCGAAGGTTTGTGCTCACATGTCTGATGTGTCGCCGCCGCGGGGCGTCTGTGTTTGAGGAGGGGGAACCAAAGCCCCCTCTCTCTCTCTCTCTCTTCTCTCTCGCTCTCTCACTCTGTCTGTCTGCAACATCAAAACTGTTCACTGATGTCGTGATTTGAAATAAACACGTCGTGTAAAAGTGAATTACTGCTTTCATCAAACGTGGAATAGAAAGATTTTGGCTTTTTCTTCCGACTGTCTCCTGGACGACCGCGTATCAACTAATCTCAGGGGGCTGTAGCTACGGCGGGAAAGCAGCTGTTCACCAATCGGAGACCGGTGGTTGAATTCCGGGACTATCGATCGGCGCCGGGAGGCCTAGTTTGATATAATCGGAAATGGGCCGGGCAGCATCGCTCAGCTAATTCAACGCAGGTTACGTTCAAACGCACAGCAACCATGAGCTAACACGGCTCCAAACATCTCGCAAGTCAACGTCAAATTTAATCACCCAGGGAACAAAAGAACTTTCAGGATGCTAACGTTAGCAAAGCGGCTGAAGCTAGCGATAGCGCAGAACCAACCGCAGGCCCTGAAGTCCCTGAACAAAGCTGACATGTAACATATGACGGACTGAACGAGGCGTAGAAAGTTTTATTTTCACTTTGAAATGTCTTACAATTGGTCATTTCAACAAGTCAGAACACATACACAATGTCTACCAGCATTTCCCCCGAGGCAATCCTTCAAAATAAGAGCATTTGAAATACACTGCTCAGTATGGGTTTAAAACTTTAACTTTACTTTTGTCATCGGCCGGTCAGACTTTATAGAAATCTTTGATCGTCAGGAAAATTTCAATCGTTGCACCTCTAGTGTTTTATGTCAATCAATCCAGAGCTGCTGTCAATCATTTAAAGACTAAACTTACATCCTTCCTACCGTCTTTATCTCTCAAGAATAATTCTCTTATACGTTTTTACTTTTTTTCTTTAATTGTATGACATTGATATTGAACTGGAGAAAATAATGTAACTTTTCTGAATTCTGAGGTGAGTTCTGTCAAGTGGGTTCCCGGATCGACAACTTCGGCTTCCCAAGAATTCTTCTGTGATCTTTCCAAAGTTAAGGTCCGCTTCCTGTTTTCTCTTTTAAATCCAAACCACGACAAAATCAAATCGGAACGAGACAAAGCACATGTGTACAAAGTTTTAAGTCTCTATCGTAAACTGTTCTTGAGTATATTAATGACTCTAGAAGGACCATGATGCATCTGGGCTGAAGCCCCTAACCCTGCCCTGACGTGTTTTGGCGGGAATAATCGTCGGATCACTCAGATCAGACGAGGAAGCTAAAGATTAGCATGAAGCTAAAGATTAGCATGAAGCTAAAGATTAGCATGAAGCTAAATATTAGCATGTTGATCACTGAGGCGGTAAATAATAAGGATGGTTGGGAAGTTTTAATAAAAAAACAAACAAAGTGTGTTTTTGATTCATAAAGTTCCTCCTAGTGAGTTAAAATAAATATGACTGACACAAGAGAAAGTCGATTCATCTGCACTAGATCTGGATTCAATCGAATCAAAGCTTGAGAAATCATAGCCCGGAAATATTCTAGGGATACCGCACCCCCTAGTGGTGGAAATATGCAACCGACATTTCCCCGAAATCGACCCAGCTACATTTCATCTCAGGTTTCTGTTTTGTCCGTCGTGTATTTGTGGTGCTGCGGTTCTGCTGCTGGGATGTCATTTCCCTCTGAGAAGAATTCAGTTTTATTTTATCTCACAGTGGAGCGTAACGCTCTTTAGGAACGAACGGAGATCTCTCTGCTCTAAGGCTCTTCCTCCATCTTTTCTTCTTTAATGGTTTCAATCCATATAAAGTCTGTAGTATTTATTGTGTATTTATTTATTTTTATTTTCTGTTAGTGACGTTTGAGGAAGATCAGCCACACATATTATCTAGGATTAATAAAGTATTTATCCATCTGGCTGCAGTTTAAATAAATGTAATGTGTTTTTTTGTGTTTTTTTCTTAACCAGCCCGTTTTAGCAGGTGTAACTGAAAATTCAGACCAATTAAAAAATCACTACAGCTGATAGATTTGACCGAATCATTGATCCAAACAGCACATTAGGTTTGGCCTACATTTTTATTTCACTTATGTTAATCAGTTTAACACAAATAATCCAGGTTTAACAGATAAAGCTTTGAAAAGTTTGTTCAAAGATCCATTATTGCATTTTTGGTCATATTTTTTAAAAAGAGATCTAACTCAGTTTGGTGGGAATTGTTGAGATATTTGGATAAAAACAAACTATGAATTTTAGTTTAAACAAAGATTGTGTTTTAATTTCTACATTTATTCATTTTTATTATTATTATTATTAATGTCTCCCTTTAGAAGCACAGAGTGGCACCTCTTGTCTCTCCACAATCTTTGTATGGAATACAATAGAATAGATTAGAACAAACTTTTTTAATCCCCACAGGGAAATTCCAGCAGCCTCAACATTTATAATAACATGATGACACAAAGTGACACAAACACCGGTGAAGGGCTGGTGGGAGGGGTCTGGGTGGGTGATGCTCCCACCAGTGAGTCGAATGAGCACATGAAGACAGAAACCTGATCTTGGCGGAGGTCTATTTAAGAGGCAGAGGCTGCAGACAGAAGAGACAGAAGAGACAGAAGCTGAGCAGAGCAGAGCAGCAGCAGCGGAGCGGTGGAATAAAACTGTACCTGAAGTTTCCCTCAGACCTGAAGCTGCTTCACATCCAGGAGAAGAATGGGGCTGCACAGCGTGGAGGAACTGGTAAGATGACCCACCGCCACCGTGAGCCGCGGGGAATATTCACTCATCTTAAAAACAAATGTGGGATGAAAGATGTGGGAAAACTCAGGGAATGGCTTTCATGTCGAGGATGAGAAGATGAAGGGTGGATCCTGAACAAGTTTGTTTCACCTCACAGATTCTTTCAGTTTTCATTGATCTGTGGTTTCAGGTGGTTGATGAAGACCTGTAAGATTTCTCTGAGGGGGGAGGAAGAGTTTTGGACTTTGATTCAAGTCTGGTGGTAATTTCACGAGGAAAGAAAATCATAATATTACAAGAATCAAAGTGGATTTGTAACTTAGGAAAAGTAAAAAATTTTAAATAAGAATTTGATTATTTTACAAGAAAAAAAAAGAAATATGAGATTATTTATTTTTTTTTTTTTTTAATATTTCAAGAATGAATTTGTTTTTAAGAAACAGTTGTGATATATCCAGATTTAAAAAAGGAATAGTTTTACCCGGAATAAGTCAAAACAACACATGCAGATTGTCATATTATGAGAAAAATGTTATTTTATTTCAAGAGTCAATAATTTTACCAGAAATAAGTCAAAATATTACAAGAAAAAAGGTTGTAATATTTTAAGAACTTCATAATATTACACGAATTAAAGTAGATTAAGACCTAGTAGACTAAGGAAAAGTAATGATAAAATCATAATTTTACAAGGTTAAACTCCTAAAAGAAAAAAGAAGCAAATTGAGATAAAAAAAAATTAAAAGTTTTAATATTTCAAGAATACATTTTATTTTTGAAATGATGCTTTTATGTTATAAAGAAAAAGTCGGAATATGTCGAGAGAGGAAAATATATTGTTTTCCCAGGAATAAGTCAAAACAATACATAAATAATACATAAATTGTCTTATTAAAACCTTTTTTTATTATATTATATTATTAATTAAGCTAAAATTTTACCTGTAAAAATCCAAGATATTACAAGAAAAATTCATATGAAAAGAATAAAGGGAATTATATTGTAGGAAAAATGTGGAATACAGAAAAAGTCTGAATGTTTTACGAACTTTTATCCGAAAAAAGTCAAAATATTACAAGAAAAAAAGTTTAACAGGAAAGATAATAATACCAAAATAAAATCCTAATAGTTAATAATTGAATGTGATGCAAAGCCCAAAATCACTTATTAATGTGATCCGTCATAAATGTTTTCAACATTTTCAGCTACATCTTATAAAACGGACTGGGTTTAAAAAAAAAAACACGTAAACTTATTATTTAAAACTATATACTGTAGTCTGATCGATAAATACTTTATTAATTATTTATTAATTACTAATAAAGAGAAAATAAAATGAGTTGAATTAAGAAAAAGAAGAAACCAGAGAATATCTTGAGATATATTGATATAAACTGAAATAATAGAATAAATGTTTAAACAACAATGTTTTTCCCCACTTCCTGCTTCAAACGCCTCCAGGGTTCCTCGTGAAAACGCTGGAAACGATTACAGCAGCGATTCGGCGGCGTTCAGGATAAACAGCTGCTAATCAGAAGCCGCGATGCGTTTAAAGCCGCGATGCGTTCAAAGCCCTCTGCTAGCTGCTGGATTTGGCTCTACGGTAGAAATGTGAGACACTCCTGATTAAGACATTAGTGTTGGGACCCGCTTCGGCTCTAACTTTAGCCCGGCAGCAGCTTTTTGGCAAAGCGAAGGTCAATAAACGCCTTTTTCTTTTTTTTTCAACGGCTCAAGGCGGAGAAGCTGACTTCCTGTCCGAATCTTAAAGCCCTCCCCTCTGCATCCCGTCTCTCCTTCAGGTGTCCGGCAAGAGGTCCGACTGCAAACAGGCAGACGACTTCCACGGGGGCGTGTACGAGGCAGCTGTCAATCAAGAGAAGCAGGATGACCTCAGGCCCCAGAAGGGGCTGGTGGGCGGCGGCGGCGGCGGCCTCTCCGAGGAGAACGACGGCGGCAGCGAGCCGGAGGAAGTCAGCGTGGCGGCGCTCAACGTAAGAACGCAGGGGTCACGACAGGATTAGATGTTTCCGCCGGCGGAAAAGAATCAGAACCAACCGTTGTTCCGCTCGAGTAGAATCCTTCTGATGATCAGACTCTGACATCACTGCGGTAGATTTGGACCCTGGACTCTCAGTCTGGTGTCCAGGGTTCTCCTCCTGAGGGGAGTAGAGACAAGGGGGGCCACCCTTCTGGTACCAGACCCGACAGGAGATCTTGGTCTAGTGGTCGGGTCTCAGACAAATAAAGTTAAAAACATTACAAAAACATTAGATGTTCTGATCCAGGAGATAGTCCTGGATCAGAACATCTACTGGATAATCATCATCATCACCTGTTCTCCTCCTGAGGACCCACCTCTCCACAAGATCTCATTCAATTCATTCAAACCGTCTGAATATATATATCCTGAAAATAAAGAAACAGGAAGTAGAATTAGCCGGAGTTCCTGGTAACGCCGTCCGACGGAAATACATCGTAAACCTGATCCGAAAAAAGCCAAAAAGAGCAGAACAGGCTCAAGCTCAGATAATTCAGACTTGATCTTTGAGGGGAAGGAGAAGCTCATGTTTGACTTTCTCTTCTCCCTGTTTTCAGACGGACAGAAGCGGCCGACTGAAGTTGGAGACGGTCGACGACCTCTTCAACATTCTGCAGCTGAGGAAGAGGAGGAGGGAGAGGAAGGCGCCGGTCCACAAGAAACAACAACCGGAGCCAGAGATCGTGGTACGGTTCGAGTCGGCTTCCCGCGTGAGGAAACATAGAAACGCGGTCAGACGATGTGTTTCACTATTCTGTCATGTCTGCGTGTCGCAGCCCGAGTACGTAGACGAGGAGATGTTCCTGAACGCAGCACTGGACAACAAAGTTCCCGTGGTGGAGAAGTACCTGAGCGCCGGAGGAAACCCGGATGCAGCCGACCACGTGAGTGTCGCGAGTCCACGATCTCCTGTAAACACGCAAACGGAGGAAGTTTTTATTTTTTTTATTATTGTTTGTATTTACCTTTTTTATTTATGTCTCAGTAACTCTGATACGAAACGGACCTGCAAGAATCTTTGGATTGGACTTAATTTTATTTTTTTATAGTATTAATTTATTTTATTTTATATTATTATTAATATATTATTTTTATTTTATTTTGATTTTTTATTATTATTTTCAATTATTATTATTTTTATTTTCCCCCCGTCTGGCTGAATGCTGTCGTCCTGATGGTCCAGTGCTGGGTCCGGGGTCGGGGGTCAGGGGTCGGGGGTCAGGGGTCGGGGGGGTGAAGCTGGTTGTTCTCTGTTCGTGTATATTAGTTTTATATTTAAATGTAAAAAAAAAAAAGTACCTTGATCAAAAAAACAAGTAAACACACAAAGAAAGGAAATGACATTCAAGAACAAAAGACATTTTGTATTTATTTTCAAGTCTGACACAAACAAAATAGTCCAAAGAAGAATTTTTAGAATTCTGTGCTTCATCTCTATTTTAAATGGAACTTTTTTCTTTTTTTCACGTCCAGTTCCGGAGGACGGCGCTGCACAAAGCCTCCTTCAGGGGAAACACCGACATCATGCAGAAACTCCTGGAGGCCGGAGCCGCCATGGAGAAAAAAGACAAGGTGAGCCTTTCAGAACCTCCAGGTCTTCATCCCGGTCCAAAGTCAACGCCAGGCTAACGGTGGGTTCTGTCTTTCAGCTGGAGGCCACGGCGGTCCACTGGGCCTGCAGAGGCGGCAGCCTGCCGGCCCTGCAGCTCCTCCTGGACCAGGGAGCCAAGATCAGCTACAGAGACAAGGTGGGCCCACTGTTAAAGAACCGGTGCTGCTACTTCCGATCCTCTGGGGTCAAACTGTGTGTGTGTGCGGGTTGTGGGTGTTTGGCGCCATCCGGTGGTCATCCTGAGGACCACACCCTGATGGATCTACTCATATGATGTTCTCCTCCCTGTCCTCAGCTGCACAGCACTCCTCTGCATGTCTCCGTGAGGACGGGACACTGTGAATGTGCCGAGCACCTCATCCACTGCGGAGCAGACGTCAACGCCAAAGACCGAGTAAGAACCGCAGACGCAGAGACGTCCTCTGCGTCTCCATGGCGTCCATCACGGAGCCATGGAGACGGACTGATAAGAAGGAGCATAGTGACACTGATCGGCCAAAACATTATGACCACTGTCGGGTGAAGTCAGTCACCTGACTGCAATGCAAATGTTTTGCATCGTGTCATAACGTTCAAAATCACACGCCGGCGGCTCCATGCAGTACTCACGCCATACATCCCAGAAACTGTGTTTTCCACAAGAAGCTCCACATAATGAGTGAAATATGAACTATTATCGCTTAAATAATATATAAGATTCATATGAGGCCGTGTGGAGGGGATCGGGTGGGACGTAACTGTCAGGAAAACTGTTTTGGTGGGGTTTTATTTTACAGAAAACGATATAATCTAATAGAGGAAAATATGATTTTTACATGATAGTTTGTCTTTAGTCGGTTCATTTGAGCCAAATTTGGATTTAATCAGACGGTTAAAAAAAAAAAAATGATGGTCCTAAATATTTTGAAGAATTTGCTCCCCCTAGTGGCAGAAAAAACACGCAACCATCCTTTCCCAAAAACACTCCAGTTCTTCCTCGCACTAAGGTCTAGTGGGGGTATAAAAATTTGAAAATGATTCTCGTCGTTTGACAATTTTCGCGTTTACACGAAGGATCTCCGGCGGACGCAGTGACGATTCCATTACGAGCCCGACGTTTCGTGGATTTAATAAAAACTACACGGATCTCGCTGCAAATATATATATATATTTTTTCCCTCACTGAGATGGAGGAATATTTCTGTCTTCTGAATGTACGTCTTTTCCCTCCTGTAGGACGGAGACACGCCGATGCACGACGCCGTGAGAATCAACCGATTCAAGATGATCAAGCTGCTGATGATGTACGGATCCAGCCTCAACACCAAGAACTCTGTAAGTACCGGACTCACGCAGGCGGGACTCTGCAGAGTTTCTCATACTAAGGTTTATGAGGGGAAAAGAAAGAAAAAGTACCTTTTGTGACTAAATTATGACCTACTAGTCTAAAATGTGACAAAGAGAAGAAAGATCTCCTCGAGTCGATTCGTGTCCAGAAGATTTGGACTAAATTGGACCAGGATATCAGATATTATGGTCTGAAATGGTCTTATAGTCTTTCCCTAAAATCAATCCAGCTCTTCCTCGCATCTATGGGGGCGTATAACATTTCAAAAATTATCCTTTGTGACTCCGACTTTACGACGACATAATTATTCATTTTTTCCGACTGTTTAATAATAATAATAATAACAATACATATAATTTATAATGCACTTTACATTTGGATCAAATCTCAAACTGCAATAAAGTAAAAGCAGATAAAAGCATCAATAAAATATAAAATAATAACTGTATAAAAACATGACCAAAAAGCAGCAATGTTAATTAAAGTTATAGGTTCTGCTAAAAGTTTTAAGTCCTTTTTTAAATGTGTCAGTCGTCTGTGGAGCCCTCAGATGGTCAGGGAGGGAATTCCACAGACTAGGGGCAGCAGAACAGAAGGCCCGATCACCCATGGTGCTGAGCTTAGTCCGGGGAAGGAGGAGGCGGTATGAGTGGGTAGTTTGAAAGTCTTGTGTTTATTTGTCCTCCCCAGGACGGAAAGACACCGTTGGAGACGTTGTACTCATGGCAGAACGGAGCCAAGAGCCTCCTGTGTAACTTCAGCCAGGACAAACCGCTGGATCCCAACATCCTCCTGTAACATCCTCCCGGACACTTGGACCTGGACGTGAGATTCAACCACAGGACCCGCTGAATTATCGGAGAAACGAAACCTCGGACATTTTCAAAGTCCAATTGAGGACATTTCAAAAGATGTCTGTTTTGACCCCTGGGAGGTTTGGGTACTTGAAGATTGGTCATTTTGGGACCTCAGCTGACGTATGGGCTTGACCCAACAACCTGATCGGGGGGGTTATTAGTAAGGTTATTAGTCAGAGTGCTAAATATTGCTGGACAATGTCTCGTTTGACAACCTGAAGATGTCTTCTTTTTTTTCTTAACTTCTGATTTAAGCTGAGTTGAAGTCAGCGAAACTGCATCAGGATGATGATTTATTTATTGATTTGCGTCCGGAGAAGCGACTCCTCTCGCTGGTAGATGATGAGTTTTGGTTCCGAGTGAACTCCACAGGAGTTTGTTTGGGTCCTACGGTCTTTTTGGAGAGTTGAGACAGGAAAAAGTAGGTTTTTGGTTCGGTTGGAGAAGGTTTTCTCCTCTCACACGTCCGAAGGTTCTCCCCGTCTAATTCAGGCGTCGTTTGAAAATCCGGGTCGGTTGATTATTTCCGTCTGGCATCGCGACCACTTTGTAGTACTTGAACGGCACAATTCTATAAAAAGTTCATGCAAAACCGGGGATCCAATTGATTTTTGCGCGTCGTCGTATGTGGCGTGAACGCAGCGCGAGGGTGGGCGTCGCCACACAAAGGCAGTGTGAGAGGGGAAATGATGTCACTGTTGGTTCAGAGGACGTTTGACAAGATCTTAGGATGAGGAACCAGGTCTTGATACACCTGACGGGATTTATTTTTTATTCTTTAACAATGTCATGTTTGCCTTGTATTTATGGACTGAATGAATAAAAATTATTTTACCACTGATTTTGAGAAACTGGTTATTGTCCCTTCTAGCGGCTAGTAGACCACGGCGTTCATCTTTACATTAAACAGGAAGTGGGCCCTTTTAACTTGATTATTTGTTTGTATTTGCATCGACGCCAAAAGAACCCTCTTGTTTTTGAAGGTCCGGCGCAGAAAGCAGAGTGAGGACTTTTGAAATTTGTTGTTTGTTATTCTTCAGCCACATGAACCATCTTCTTGGGATCGTATCATGCTTGAAAGCTCGTGAAACTTTGCACATATGTCACTAAAGGTAAAACTCCGGAAATGGCTCCACAGCAACCCCTAGAATAGTTCAGAGAAGCTGCCCCTGGTCCCTGTCTCATCTTTGAGTCTGACATTTGGGACTCACGGGTATCAAGTCGAGCTCTATCGGAAAGTCTCTTGGTGCTGTGACGTAAATCTAACAGAACGTTGGCCATTGCGGTCCCTCAATGCTCAGTTGTGGGATCGCTTCGATTGAGACACCCACTGCCTGTACCCCATCTTACATCCCTCTGACCAGGGCACCGACGGCAATCGTCAGACCAGATCAAGCACTGACCGGTCGCCCGGTGGTCTCTCATCTCCTGTGCAATGCATAATAATAATAATAATAATACATTTAATTTATAATGCACTTTACATTTGGATCGAATCTCAAAGTGCTACACGGTAAAAGTAGATAAAAGCATCAATAAAAAATATAATAATAACTATATAAAAGCTTGACCAAAAAGCAGCAATGTTAATTAAAGTTATAGGTTCTGCTTAAAAGGAAAGTTTTAAGTCTTTTTTAAATGTGTCAGTTGTCTGTGGAGCCCTCATATGGTCAGGGAGGGCATTCCACAGACGAGGGGCAGCAGAACAGAAGAACCGATCACCCATGGTGCTGAGCTTAGTCCGGGGAAGGAGGAGGCGGTATGAGTGGGTAGAACGGAGGGATCGTGTTGAGGTCAGTGGGGTGAGTAGTTCTTTTAGGTAGGGGGGTGCGTTACCATGGATGCACTGGTGAGTGAGGAGAGAGATCTTATAATCAATCCTGGTGGAGATGGGAAGAAAATGAAGGGAATGAAGAACAGGGGTGATGTGTTCGTGTTTACGAACTCTCATCAGGATCCTTGCAGCACTGTTTTGAACATACTGAAGTCTTTGAAGACTTTTA
>VRLP01008927.1:0-14775 GCA_009660295.1 Lophius piscatorius
GATTTTGATCTCCTGAGGTCTACTATCATTCCCTTAGTTTTTGCTGTGCTCAGGTCCAGGTTGTTGTTGGGACACCATTCCACCAGATGATGAACCTCCTCCCGCAGGCTGTCTAGTTGTTGTCTGTAATCAATCCTACTGTGGTTGTTTCCTCAGCAAGTTTGACGATGGTGTAGGTGGAGTGAATGGGGGAACAGTCATGTGTGAAGAAGGAGTAGAGGCCAGGGCTGAAGATACATCCCTGGGGTGTGCCATTGTTCAGAATGAGTGTGGACAAGATGTGTTCCCCTATCATGACGTTATAATCCTAATGATTAATTTATTACACATCAGCAGGGTGTGTGAGGGTGTGTGAGGATGTATATCGGCGGTTCACAGTACGGGGAAATAATTGTTTTTGTAGCTAATCTTCCGTGCTCTATATGGTCTTGGTTATTAGGGCTGACTGTTTTTCACCAACTGTCATCTCCTTTACCTGCATCATCTACAAACAACGCTGCTACATTCAGGCTGCAGAATGCTCGCTCCCGTAACAATAAAGCTCGGCTCATCCATGACATCATCACAGACAGAAAAATAGACACTTCAATCAACACTTCTACTTGGCAAATACATTATTCATGTGGACTCCACAAGCTGCTTGTTTGCATCCAAATTCCTGCCATTACTGGACTGTTTTTTCTTCTACATCACACAGCATGTTCAGGGTCTCACCTGGATCAAAAATTACAAGCTAGAGCGGGTTTGCTCCATTGGCTCAACTCTGTGACACCTGCATTTTCTTGGACCTAGTTATCTGACCGCCATACCGTCCTATTTACTGTCCCTGTCCCCCTATCCAGGCAGCGTGTGACATTAAGTGTCTTATTCAGGAACATTAAGGCACTGAGCAGCCCCAGCCCTAACTAACATGTTAACCACCAACCTGTCTGCGGATCCCTCAGACACCACATTGGATAGCCTGATAGCCCAATACAACACTGCTCTATCAATCAGCCTTCTCAATCAATCTTGAGGCCTAAAGAAACAACGTCAGATCCTGCAAGGAAGCTCTCTCACATGCCAACACACAATACTTCTCCATTCTCATCAACAACTAGAAAAAACACCCCAGAATGCCATTCTCTACAAACAACCATCTTCTTCGCCCCATGCACTCAGACCTTAATAATTACAGGCCAATCTCCAACCTTCCCTACCTCATTAAAAATCTTGGAAAGAGCAGTTGCTGCCCAATCCACCCAGCACTTGTCCGACCATGATCTCTATGAACATTTTCAATAAGGTTTCTGAATACACCAAAGCACAGAGACTGCCCTCATCCAAATCACTAATGACCTCCTCATCGTAGCTGATTCTGTTCATATCAGTATCCTCATCCCTCTGGACTTCCCTGCAGCATTTACACAGTCTCCTATACCATCCTCCTGAAACCCCTTTCTGACCACCTCAGCATCACTGGAACAGCTCACTCATGGTTTCAATCATATCTCTCAAACAGGAAACAGTTTGTCACCATCGGTAACTCCAGCCCAACCCCAACCCAGCCTCAGTCATCCAAGGTGTTCACCAAGAGTCTGTTCCTGTACCCTTCTTCTTTATCATCTTCATTCTTCCCCTTGGTCAGATCATTTGCCAGCATGGCATTAGCTTACACTCCTATGCCGGCGACAAACAACTATATCTTACACCAAAGCATCCCAGTCCCTAGTCAACTGCCTGCAAAAATTAAAGCCTCGATGTCCTCTAACTTCCCTTAATTCAACAGCAACAAAGCAGAAACCCTCATCCATACCTTCATCACATCCCATCTAGACAACTGCAAAATATCCTGTCTGGGGTTCGCAGCAAAGCCCTAGACAGACTCCATTATGTGCAAATCTCAGCTGCCAGGGTTCTCAGCTGCACCAAACCCTGGCAGCACATCACCCCGACTCCCTCATCCACCTTCACTGGCTCCCAATCAAATCTCGTATTGAATTTCAGATCCTCATTCTGACTTTCAAACTACAAACCTATTGTGACAGAGCCTTCAGTTCGCAGCTTCTTGAAATCTGCAGTGCCTTATGTCTGAACACTTTCAAGAAACACCTCAAACACCACCTGTTCACCAAGGCCTGTAACCTCAGCAAACTCTTTCATCTCTCCCAAAAACGGCCTTTTTTATTTTCAGCTCTTTCCTTTATTAAAATTTTTGATTTGTGCCCAATTATGTTAGGTAACCTTGTGTTTCTTGAAATGTGCTATATTCATTTAAGTTATTATTGTTATTGTTATTATTATTATTATTATTATTATTATTGTTATTATTACCCTTACCTTGTCTCCTTTGTGATTTATCATTTGTGGAACCATTTTTCTAAATATGCCCTGTTTGATTCTGTCATGGTTGTGTAGACCCAGTGTCCCAGAACTCGTCCTTCTCCCACTCCCAAGAGGTGCGGACCCAGCGCTCCCAGGCCTCATCTCCGGGGGCAGAGTGCTCTCCTCGGCCGTCTGTGGTGGGACGCACAGGACAGAGGGCCAGGGGAGATGGAGAAGATGGAGATGCAGCATCGAATAGGTGTGTGCATCCACTCTAAATGCATGTGCCATTATACATGTTAAACAATGGTGGAGGTCAAATTCGATAAACAAATCAGTATCGCTTTTAATAAATACATTTTTATATATTGTATTAGTGAATTATTCAATTTGGGATCAAAAAAGTATATCTATGTCAAAGTTTTTATGCTGTCTAAGGTTAGAAAAACGGTTCTGGGGAATCACATTGGAATTGGGAGCAGAGTTTGACTTCTGACATGCAACTGAGGCATACTGTATTGTGTTAGAATTTGTTTGTCCTCTTCCTTTCTGTATTTCATTCAGTGGCAGCTCACAGAGACCTGCAGCCAGAGTCCAGGTCACCAGGCAGTCACCCCAGTCACCCATAGATGTGAACCATTTGGCACTTCCTGACATGGGTGTAGAAGATGTCCTGGAGCTGCAGTTACAGCAACTCAATTTGGCTCAGTTCACTGTTGCAACAATGGAACATGCCATACCACTGCTTAAGACAGGTGGGAGAGGATTCTCTTGATCTCTGTACAATTGGAGTAAAAATCAGAAATTGCCATTTTCCCCTTACCCATTTTAATAGATAAACTACATTTTATAATCATTTAATCTATTCAGATTAAAAATAATCTCTTCCTGTCATCATTCTCAGAGGTTTCCCACATGTTCCATCGTGTTCTGGAGCTGCTGAGCGACGCCGTCCTCCTGCTGAGGGACAGTGTCAGTGAGCTGGTCTGGGACGATGGCAGCCTGGTGGGGATAGAATTGGCAAGTCAAAACACAACTCATGACAGCCTCTTATATAGATGAATGGGTACACTTGATTGAAAAGGGGGAACTGGGTTGGCCACCAGACAATTTTCATAGACACACAGGCATACGGCACTCGATTGTCAAGGAGAACACGAAAGCGTGTCGTTGTGCTGAATTAAGTATGTAAGGTTCCGAGGCTTTCTGACTGTTACAAGGAGCTTCTCAAACATAGATTCACACCTCTTGTCTTCACCCCTGGGTTTATCCAAGCAGACAATTGTTTGCTTAGTAAATGTCTTCATTTATTATGTGTATTAAGCTCATACAATGGATTGTGTTAAACCAGTGTGGTATAATCCTGACTGTTTAAAGGGTAAGTTCCTCTGTAGGGGGACTTGCACACTTGTCAAGCCCTGGCCCCCCTGGCCCTCTGCTGTTTAATACATGCCCAGAGCCTTGCAGACTGAGAACTGTTTTGTCATCTTTATTTGGAGAGCAGCTTAGTGTACCAGACCTCTAGGTTTTTTCCTATGGGGAAAGACAAGATTTGTTCACAGCAGCCACAGCAATGCAAAGGGCATTTACTGCCCCCTGCTGTCGTTCATCCTCTATTTTTAAAATTGTTCTCCCACAACAAAGTGGCTGAGAATAGATTGTTCCAATTTATTCAGCCTGAGATAGGGTGGATCTGTATCTCAAAATAACCCTGAAATCTGATTGCATTTAATTCCTCACCCCTGGAACGAGCAATTTTTCCCTTTGGCTTCTAGCCAGAAACTGCACAGCAGTGTGTGTCCGAATGTCTATGTGGATATGTACACTTATTACTGTGTTTGTGTGTGAATGTGGGCTTCTCTCTACAATTCTGTCTTTTTATGTAGAAGGCGAGTCTACAAAGTTGCATGGATCTACTGGGGGATATACTGAGCTACCATGCAAGCTATCCAGCAGAGATTCCTCACAGCTCTCAGGTTCATCACAGAATAGCGTACACAGGCACTGCTGTGTTCACCATTAAACTCCTGCAGACCGTCCTTCCTATTGAGAAGGTGTGTTTGTGCTTGTCTGACCAAATCATGATGCTTTCTCCAAACAAAGTATAAAATTAAGAGCCTGAAACATTAGCACGCATGTTTTTATGACAAGGCCAAAATAAATTGAAGTAACTGAGTTTAGTCAACTTGCATTGGAATTCTGTTTGTGCTCCCTTTTCAGTTCCTCATATTTAAAAATTTAAACTTTGTACCCTAACACAGGCTACTGACAATCTCCCAGAAAACACAGCAACAGCTATTTTCCACCTCTGTTTGGATGCATCTTTTGGAACTTTTTTACCCAGCATGCAAGAGACAGCTGTGGCCTACTTGGAGCAGGTGAACTCGGACAACCATGATCTCTACAGGAGGGTTACTCGCGCTGCCCTCTGGATGGAATCCACTTGCAACTTCCTGAGGGAAGCACACGCTGAGGTAGAAGCCGCCTGTCACATAATCACAGCCAATGGTAGTTCTGCAGTATGCAAAGGGAGCGCAATCATCTTTGATAGATATACACTCTATGTTTCTTAAATTAAAAACCAAAGGCTCACTAGCGGCGGCTTTTAGTAAAGTTTATAAAGTAACTTGTAACAGTACTTTTGTATTCATACATTTATTGATTTCTCAACTTCTCCCAGGGAGAGAAGAACTGGTTGGAGCTACTTGAGCTGGCTGACCAAGCCATAGACGGACTCCCGTTTCACCAGCATCTACCCATCGTCAAAGAATGTGTTGACATCTGCTCCTACCTGTATGATAAGAATTGTTAGCATCCTCCACCTTCAGTCACTTATTCTGCTGCTTTAATACGTGAAGTATTATTTATGTTATTTTAAATTCCTTATGGCTGTCCATCACCAGGTGGAAGTTTAATCAGCCCAGCCCCCTCCTCCAAACGGAGAGTCAGAAACTTCTTCTCAAGCTGTTGTCTCATCCGTTATCGTCTGTCAGGATGGAAACATACGAACACACTTTACACCTGGTCAAGGTCAGTGCAAGCCATCTTCTATAGCCAGTCAGTGTTTAAAATGAGAGTGTGCAGGTTCATGGCTAGAATTATAGCTGGGAAATTCAAAACCTGGGTCCGTTTGGTGGGGCACCCATATGTAAATAAGAAGGATAGAGATGGATGGATCACAGATCTTTGACAGTGCGCCACTAAAAACCCACTTGACATTTGGAACCGGTTTTCCTTTTCATTCAACTGCAATCTAGAGCACATGGCTACATTTAAACTGAATGGGAACTCATAAGAGAGAGAGATAGCGATAATTTATGATGTGCATACGAACACCCTCAGGACTACCTTGGCATCCAGAATGTGTCACGAAAGGAACCAGAAGGGTTCATTGGAGTCAACTTCCTTCTCCACCAAAGGGTACTCTATGAGATCAGTGCTTTTGGACTCCAGGATTCTGCTGAGAAGGTAGGCGAATGTGAATTGGCCCCCTGCATTAATGTAAAGAAACTACATATTAGTGATTGATAGTCATGAGCATGAAATTGCGGGGATATTTGTGTATTTAATTTTTTAAGTTATTTTAACCTATCAGGGTTGAACATTGTGTAACTTATACAAAGTCACTTATACTACATTTTTGTAAATGTTTTATCAGCGGTGCTTGTGTAAACTCAGCAGTTTACCTGTGATCTATAGGTGAATGTTGCTGCCAAGGATATCCTGCTATTCCTGCTCAAGGGACGATTGATGGTGACAGCACCAACCTCGGACAGATTCAATGAGGCACTTTACCCGGTCATGCCCATATTACAGGTGTTGTGCTTTCTGTGGGTAGGGTGTTGTGCTTGTACTGCAGAGCTCATAAAGCGGCATAATGTTAGGAACTTATTATATTTATGGAGCGGAGAACTGTGGTGTGTGTTTTGTACAAAACAATGGTTATCAAATGTGTAATTTTTAGCATTATTGTGGGAAACTAATAATATATTCTCTCATTTACATTCCCTGCTATATTGTTTCCCTCTTGGATTACATTTTTTTGAAATTAATTGTTCAGTGTTCAGTGACATGGTTGTCAAGTGTGATTTAATTCAAAGAGGCCATTCAGAGATGCAGCCGCTATGCCTACAAGAGATGAAATAAAACCAGGCCTAATCAAAGCAATGCATATTTTATTTACTGTTGTTGCTCAGTTGGAATTTCCTCATTGTTCAATTCATTGTCTGTGGAGGAAATCTGAGAAATGTGTGTTTCTGTGTGTGGTAGGGTTATGCCAGCACCGAGGAGTCACTGGGAAAGTGTGTCCTGCTGTTCAGTGATATGTCAGACGTGGCGAGGGATTCTGTGTTTTCAAGCACAGACAAGTTTAAAGCAGCGCTCCGACTCCTTTTCACTAAACAACCCAAGTGAGTCTGGATTGCTTTAGTTTGGACATGTGTCTCGTTTGGGTGCCTGCCCAGAAGTGTGTGTTTATGTATATGTCTGTCGTGGTATGGGTTTCTCTCTCTGTGTCTCTGCTTGGTTGACACAAGGTCTCAGGGTTTTTGGTGAACAAGACAATTTTAAAATCTTCTGCTCCACAGCATGTGATGCGATGGACTTATTACCACTGTCTGCTGCAGTCAGCTGGTGTGCTCATCAAGTCTTGTAAATGCTCTGTGAAGCCCGTATAAAAAGCTATCCAGTCCCAGTCTATGAATATTGATAGAGAGGGAAATTAACACCAGACGCTGGCCACAAGACAAGCCCTGGTAAATTCTGACAACAGCTAATAGATTTGTTCGTCATGCCAGCCATTTTTCCGACAGCCATTCAGCATTTGAATGTTATTTAATAAAAGAATAAACATAAAAGGCTGTTAACATATTCAAGCCTCTTTTAGTATTCTCATCTAGACAGTGGGCTTGATTTATCATCTGAATGGGGGTCTTAAATGTAATTTTCAATTAAATGATTGAATTAAATAAGTAATAAATTATTCTCATTATTTACAGAGTGAGAATAGCAGCAGCAGAACAAATCCTGCTCCATCTAAGTCGTGATGACGCTAAGACTGCCAGACCGGACGTGGATCAACCAGTGATCCCCTCACTTTCCGTTCTCTACTGCCTCAGAGCTCCTTTGGACATCACACTGGATACCAGCAGAAAGTCTGTCCTCAAGGTATAAACCCACCCCCTCACAGAGAACAACCCACTTTGATATACTCATACCTGAGGATATCAGAGCTCACCTGCTGTGTTTAATGTGGGATAGGTGGAGTCAGTGGAGAAGCTATTTTGTATCCTCTCCTCAGACACTGTTGACATCTCCCTGAGGAGATCTGCGGCAGAGCAACTGACAGTGGTACTACAAGGTGAGTTGCCGTTAAAGATTTTTATAAACTGTATTTCTTTTAAACTCAAGTTTTGCATTTTTAATATATTTCAATGATGACTATTGGCTATTAGTATTAAAAAATCCTTTCAATCTGCCTCTATTTCTCTTCAGTGGCTATGTCACACTGCTACCTATTTGGATTTTCTCTTTGATGTGCAGTATATATTACTTCAGACAACGGAGATTATTTTATTTCAGACAAGATTTCGTCTCCAAATCTTCACTCAGTCTCCGACTCCCGGCCCCTTGCAGGTCTAAAACGCCGTTGCAGAACAGAAAGAGAGAGAGCTACAAGTTCCACACAAGTATCTATGCTAATTAGAGTTAGGGTTATTTTGATCCAATTCAGGGCCCGTAAAATGCTGGAATTCTTCTCCAACGCTCAACCCAAAGCACTTCTTAGCAGGCACTGGGGTTTTCCCAAAATACAATGTTAGATTTTATTATCAGCAAACTGAAATCGAACAGAGAACAACAAAGCTGAAATGCTACCGGGAGCAACTGATTTTGCTTTTATGGGCTCCTCCTTTCATACTATTGGGAACGCCTTCGTTCTGCTCCGCCCAGCAAAATTTTTGCTTATGTTCGCATAATTTTGTGCTCACTTTTGCACAAAGTTATACTTAAATTTGCACAATTTTTGGCCCCTCCGCTGCTTAAATAAATGGAAATTTCCCTACTGATGTGGCAAGTCTTAGAGGCTTCCCATTTAGGGGTGTGTCCAGAAAACCACAGGCTCCTCCACATCTTGTTCGGAGGTTAGCAACAGCTTCTGTTGACTTCAAGAGAGGAGAATAGAAAAAAGGAATGTCATGTTTTTCCTCAATTTAAGCAACAAAAATATAAATGTTCACCTAATTCAATAAGAATTATTTGAAAACATGATTTAGAAAAAAATTTGAAACTAACATCCCAATCTCTGATATTCATTGTTCCCCACAAACAAATGCAAATATGTAAAGTGTATAGTATGATCACAGAATACAGCGGTTGACAGTTAACATCATGCTTCTAGCTGAACTGAGAGCGAGATTGAGGTTCAAATGGACCTAAACCGAGTTTGAGCTTAAATTTTATACATTATATAAATAATTTAAAAAAGTCTTCTTCTGAAAACTAAATTTAGAAATGAGTGCAGAAGATTTTGTGCCTTCCCACCTCTATATGACTTAGAAATCCATGTTTCATAACTGTAATTATACTGAACTGTTCTTACTTCCCTGCAGATACAACGATGCACCCAGTGCTGAAGAGTCTAGGAATAACAGACAAATCCATTCATTTCATTAAGGACAGTGTTAATGGCAACAAGGTAAAATCCACCTGTCTTTTGAAAAGGGATCAATTACAGTGAAGAGAAATAGTTGTGTCTCATAAATACTGCTCCACGTCTTCCCATTTCTCCTCTTTTATACGGTGTGTCCTCATGTGAGAGCATGTGTTGCCAGTGGACGTGGATGAAGCCCACTGACGCATGGATGGTAGAAGGATGAAATGGCCTGTATTTTATAGTGTTAGACAGACCCTGATCAGCGGTGATATTCACCTTTTAGTTATTCCAATCTGCTGATCATTACTAGGTCTTGACTCCAAAGCTGCTAACAGGGGTAATCGTCCAGCATGTTTGGCTACATGGAAGCATGGAGTATTACTCGTCTCACTTAACAAGTGTGTAGGAGGGATATTTGCAGGTTGTATTCATCCCAACCCTGCTTTGCCTGTGACCGGCACATAATTGCAGCGTCTACGTTTAGGTTATGTGAAGAGACAGTAGAAGCAATCTGTGCCTTTTCACATTAGAGGCACAGGAGCAGATGGAGACAGGAGGAGATTATTTGTGTTTGTTTGTGTTTCCCAAGCAATTAAGCGCAGAGAGTGTATGTTTCCATTCTCCCTAGAGCTTAGATTGCCTACTGGAACCTTGTGTGTGCATCCTAAGGAAGCTGGTATATGCAGATCCATCTTTGAGGCACAGCCTGGCACAGCACAACCTCCTGCTCCTCACACTGCTCAGGGGTACGCTCACAAGACGACTCATTAAGTAACAACTATACGCATTGTTCTGTGTAGCCGGGGGGCATGTTCTGCAAAAAAGATGGCAAGTCAACCGTTGATGCCTGGCTTTTAACCATGTTGTCACATTGCAGTAACTGGCATGTAAGTATGATGCAACTTGTTGCTCATTACCAGCACAGTGTTCACAGCTTGATGCCTGCAACAATTTTATGGTTCTTGCATAATTTATGGCCTAATTCTGGGGACAATTAATTTAGATTACCTCTTAATTGTGTCTATCAGCGTTTGTAGATTGTTATTAGAGTTTAATTTAGATATAAATGGGGATTTTACAATTGAATTGTGAGTTTCTGTATAAAAATCTATTTTCACACTTAATCAATTAAATGATTATTTAGTTAAAGGCCAAATTTCAGTGTGTTTCTCCTCGTGTAAGCAAAGCAGGCGTTTGGCAGCGTTGTCCTAGTGGTCTCCAAACTTCACTTTTGTCTATAATGTTTTTGTCCATAATTAAATTTGGAAATTTAGAATTATATATTAATACGGATTTTTTCCATAACGAAAGCCCAAACAACCTCACAGGAACGACAATGTCGGCCCTTCACAGCGATCATTCACAGCAATCATGACAAAAAAAATACAGTGATTACAGGTCAAAGGGTAGATCCTTGTAGGTCCAAACCTGCTGTATGATTTCAATAATATTCTTCCAAAATTCTCAACCCTCCAAACGTTGCTGTCCTCCAGCATGAGTCAGGGATGTTGCATATGTTTTCAGTTTAGTAGTAATGAAAAATGCAAGATTCTTCCAACAAAATTCACAGCATTGGGCGGAACAAGTCGTGGAGCCGGCAACCTCACATATTCATTCCTTCTCTGAAGTTCTTTTTCCCATCTCTCTTTAGTGTAATTTATGGAATCTCCTCTGACCACTTCAATTCCCAGAAAGGATTTTGAAATGACTGATTGTGAACTGTCAGTGTGTGTCTGTGAGGCTGAGTGATACAGATTAGAATATAGTTCCTTTAATTTGTTGTGTCATCATTACAGCCTCCTTGATTGTGAAGGAGAACAATGGCAGTGGGAGTGACGGTGCTGTCTTGATGAGTTTACTGCTCTTTGACGAGATTGCCAGTATTGAAATATGGTGACTTTTTCCCCTGTCTTAAAGATTTCAAAATGTCTTAGATTTGTATGCATCCAAACAGGTTTTTGCAATGTCTTTGTTTGATCATATCAGGTCGGACAAATCTAACACAGATGCCAGCCTTCAACCGTTTTCCCTACCACTGTCAGTGATCCGCAGGTAAAGGGAGTGTCATGAACCATTTTATCGCTCCCTTTTTCCTATCAATGACATTTCACAAGCAAAACTTACCTCATTTTCTTTTAGATACAACATCCCATTCTATGCAGCATCTCATCACGCTGTCAGCCCATACTGCTGCGTCCTACCGTCTTCGGACCTCATGACTCTGGCACCAACACGCCAAGCCCTGCAGGTTGCCTGGAACAACGCATGGCATTCTGGGATAAACGGTCTCCTTGATGAGCTATCTGGAATCTCTACCTATGTTACTGAGTAAGAACCTAAATGTTTTTTATTGTTACAGAAGCAGTGGGTTTATTGCTAGTCTATTTCAATTAGGTCTATTTCAATAATGTAAAAGGATTTGAGAGCATTTTTGTATCATGAGAAGTTCAACCAAAGGAGGAACTGAACTGTTTTTAAAAAAAATCTGCAATACTGGGCTTCAGTTTAAGAAAAATTGCCCTGGTGCTCTATACTACAATGATACAATGATTGGCGTTCCACGTAATCCTTGTATAAGTATAACTTTTCCAATTTTTATCGTACATTTCTATTATCAACAAGGTAAGCAAATATGTGATCATTGGTTTTCCTTTTTTTACCTATAAGAGACCATGATGACAATTGTCAAATACTATTCTGTCAATATAAAAAGGTCTGTCTACTGCTTTAACTTTGAATTTAAGCTATTGAGTGCCAATTCTTTCAGTCTATTTCGTATTATTAAAAGTAAGTTTCAAGAAATGATACGAACATGTTTGTAATCCAATTTCCGAATAAAAAGTTGGAAATATACTACATGTAACATTAAAGATCTTTGACAATGGCCAGAATTTCAAAACAAATTTGAGCGATGGTTACCTTGTGTTCCAATTTGGTCTTTATTATATCCTCTACAATAGTCTGTTTTTGAGAAACTGGTCGGGGTTCTTATTGGTTAAAGAAACAAACGCGTATTTAAATATTTAAATTAAAACGATGGCATTTCACTGTAAGACAAGTTAGTTGTTTTAGTATGATGGAAATAGAAATTAAAGGATGCCCTTTTTTTTTTTAAATCTTAAAAAAAAGGGCACAGAGTGTTCAAAGAGAGCAGATACAAACTCCCTATATCCTTAGACTGCATAAGATAAATTACATGGTAAAAAGTGGACTGATCATTTTTTGCTGTGTCAGTCCCTTCCCTTTGAAAATCTCATTTTGCAACAGCCAATTTAAACTGACAAGTGTTCTTGCCTTTAAACTAAAGCGCATCATTAGTGTCAGCCATGAACCTTTTAATGAATAAATTCCACCTGTCAACATTTTGTTCATTTTACTTAAAGCATTGAAAGAGCCCCTATATGAAGAAACAAATTAGCAAACACTAGCTGGTTGAAAAGTAAATGTTTTTAACAGCTTAACGTTTATCCTCAAGTTGGAGGAGGTTGTTAAGGATTTGGGTTTTGAAAAAGTTAAGATCTATGCGTATCTCCATACGTTGTCTTGGTCTATCTCATAATTTGCACATAGGTGATTTTGCTCACTTTTCAGTTTGTGAGATCTATCCACAACAGTTTTTTTTCCCAGTATTGTTGGGATCTGTGTCCTTGAATGCAAATTTTCTAGTATGGAATTTTTCCCTTGCAGGTTTCATCCTGACTTAAAGCTGTCAGAAAGACTGGTTCTGTCTCTGCGGGCAGTGCACATTCCCACCGCGCTGCAGGACTGCACCCAGGCCATCGTTACAGCAGCAGGACACAGATCTGTGACATCAGCCCTCTCAAGGCTCAGCCTCTATTTACTGATTGATGGATTGGCTCTCCCTCACGTCCCCGTTCATACCTGCAAAGAGATTCTTCACTCCATCAATTGGCAGGCAGCATTGACCAGGTACAGTCCATGCAAACACAATAAAACAACATATTCTCATTCCAGTAACCGAGTCAGTAAATATGTCTTTTAAAGCCTTTTGAATTATATCAATTGAGGGTTAAAAGACAATTTTCCACATTTTACCATTTGGTATTACTGCTGCTCGGAACAACAATCAACAATAGTTGATGAGAGATGTTTTTTCTACACATGTGTACGTTATTTCCCCGAAAGGTATAATATATCAAACGTAAACAAATTGATAAATAGATATAATACAATTTCTTAAATAAATACTTCTGAGTCACAAAATATGTTTTAGTAAAAAAAAAAAAAAAAAAAAATTCAACCTGAAATTTAAATAAATAGATAAATAAATAGCATAATAATAATTATACTAATAGCCAGTCCCTCAACATAGGTAACTTACTTCAGTTTAAGTTACTTCAACCTCAAATGAATATATTGTTGTCACTAACAGCAATTAAAAACTATGTTATACTTCATTTTTCTTATAGAATATGTAAATATATAAACTATATATAACACAGCTGTTTTTGGTTTGTTCATTTATAATAATGATCTATTATTTATAATTGTTTTGCATATATAACAAAAAAACTGTCATTATAACAGCCTAACAATAATACATTTATTAATTGAATGTAACAATGCAGTTTTTTGTTAACTTTTTAATTGTTTATCCAAATTTATTAATCAGATGAACACTTAGAATTCTGTATCCTGAGGAACTCACACTGCCAATCACCTGATAATCTATCGTCGCTCGGGACAGGAATGTTGGTCAGTCAAAGCAGGAACCACCAGATTCATGAACAGTTTTTATCCCAGAGCCTTCAGAGCACTGAACTCTGCCATGAAAGCACGCCCCCTATAGTCCCATATAGTTACCACGCCTCAGCACTATCCAAAATGTCCATAGTTCTGTGCAATTTTTATTCTGTGCATTGATTTCTGTACTGTATGTGATTGTGCAATACTGCCTAAAACTTACAGAACTCCATTTTTAGGCAGTACACCTGCGTTACGATGTACACAATGACAAGGAAAGAATCTTAAATATAATTTTCCCTGAACCTTTTCTTTTCAACCAAATTGTCTCACTCTTTTCTGGTTCCTTTCTCCTTTCTTGCAGGTTTCTTCAGGTGTGTCCAGCCTCTGTGGAGGATGAAAGGCTGCTTGTGGGTATTGTTGCATTTCTGAATGCCTACTTCAAACAGATGCACACCGAGTCTGCATCTGACCCACAGGACAAAGACTTAAGTTGGATACTGGAGCTGCTCCTAAACCAGGTACGATAATTTACACTTTCTGCACCAGCTGCCAAAAGTGCCCAGGTAGGTTTTGACTTGAAAGGGATAACAGATCATTTTAGATCATAAACTGGTTGAAGTTACATTGTGGCTGTGGTAAAGTACATTAACTTGAGCTTGCCTCTGGTGTGTGTGCGTCCCCATCATCTGCTAATCTTGTTAGGAAACCTCCTCCCAGATATAGGAGGCTATATATCTGTAATCAAAGCTTCAATTAATCAAACGCTGTCAGACATGCCAAACATATGACTCTCTCCTAACCACAGAAGTATCACTGCTTCAGACCTGCGGCACAGATTATCTGTGATATTCTTAACACCAAGTTAGTCATATTCCTTGCCTGTTCTGAAGAATAATCACACTGTTTTATTGGGGGGAGCTACGTTCAGGATTTAATCAGTCTCACCTTGGTTTTCTCATTAATGTGTGTAAACAGTAAGCCCTCCCCTGGCAGCTAAAGTAGACTCAGATTGAATGCCCGGTAGGGGTGTGCAGCTTTGCTATGCTCTTGACTTTTCTGTAATTACTGAGCCGTTTCAGGAACACCTGTCCCACTCTACAGAAAGTATTTTT
>VRLP01008928.1:0-14772 GCA_009660295.1 Lophius piscatorius
AGAAACTACAGAGAGACTGAAACTGCAGAGAAACTACAGAGAAACTACAGAGAGACTGAAACTACAGAGAAACTATAGAGGGACTGAAACTACAGAGAAACTACAGAGAGACTGAAACTGCAGAGAAACTACAGAGAAACTATAGAGAGACTGAAACTACAGAGAAGCTACAGAGAGACTGAAACTACAGAGAAACTACAGAGAGACTGAAACTACAGAGAAAAGTACATAGAAGTAGTGAGAAAAAAAAACTGCACAGAAGCTGAGACCAGAGAGACGAAGCCAAAAAGAAACTGAGAGTAAAGAGAAACTGAAACTACAGAGGAACTGTAACTACAGAGTAAATTATAGTAAAGAGAAACTGAAACTACAGAGAAACTTAAAGTAAAGAGAAGCGGAAATTACAGAGGAACTGTAACTACAGAATAAATTGGAGTAAAGAAAAAACTGAAACTACAGAGGAACGGAAACTAAAGAAACTTAAAGTTAAGAGGAACAGTAACTACAAATAAACTGCAACTACAGAGGAGTTAAACCACTGACGAGTTGTAAACACAGACAGACAGAAATTACAGAGAAAATAAGACTACAGAGAAACTGAAACTATAGAGAAACTGTCCCTTTCGTCCAGTTTCCTTCCAGCCCCTGAGGTTTCCTTCTAATATCTTTTCAAACAGGACATGTACAGTTTTCTCATGTATTTATACGTAATAAAACGATAAATAATACTCATGACAGTAGTAATAATACCAATAGCGAGATACTGTGATGGTTTTTGAGACGGCTGTCTTACAGTGAAAATCTCAAACAGCAGCTTCGCCATTTTGCCTCGAGACCTATAACCATCGGCTTCTTCCTAGACTGGGTTTGGGAAGTCAAGCAGTAATCAACCCGACTTGACTGAGCCCGGCAGGAAGCTGAATGTGTGGTTACTTCCTCTCAGGGTCAGAAGATCAGCCATGACGTGACCTCAGGAATCATCCAGATGACGGTGGATCATTTCACCAGAGCCAACGAGGGAACCTACACCGTCCAGATCCACGACGGCAAAGCCAAGACCCAGAGCTCCCTGGTTCTGGTTGGAGACGGTAAAAACTCCTGAAACAGGATTGGGTTTCTAACAGCCGCCTATACCATTAGAGATGAGACGGTTACCCATGATCCTCTTCACCTGTGGTATTAAAGGTTTCAGTATCTCTGATGTTTAAACCGACATCCTGTCTTATTTATTTTGTTCTTATTGTTTCAGTTTTCAAAGCGGCTCTGAAGGAGGCGGAGTTCCAGAGGAAAGAGCACATCAGGAAACAAGGTACCGACGCGGTTTCCCGTCCGTCATGAGGTCAACAGCGCCGACGCAAACAAAAAACATTGCATCGCTCTACTTCCTTTTACTTGTTTTTACGAAAAGCCCAGTTTTTCAGACTTTAACTTCGCATTCAGGTTGAGGAATTCAATCGTGGGGGTAACACAGGGGGTTTGGGGCTTTTCGGGGTTATACCCCTGCTGTCGCTCTGTTACATTATGTCGAGTCTACGATAAGCTCCGCCTCCTTTTCCTCTTAAACATCCTGCTGATGCGACGTTTGAAGAATCCGAAGGCTGGTAGACCGTCAAATCACGATGTTCCATGAATCTCAGAGGCCAGTTGACGAAAGTAACGCAACTTTGTTTTACTCAGGTCGCCTTTGTGTTTACGTAAACTTACCGAGCGAGAAAGTTGGACACGTCTTTCAAGCTGAAGTCAAAATTTCCAACTCAAGAATGTGATATTCGCGACCTATTCGCCTTTTGACCGTTTTCTCCGACTATCACGCGTCCGGATGTCGGACCATTCCGCCTCGGGCAGAATTAAAATGCTCCACATTTGTTCTCAAAAACGTCAGAAACTCAAATACCTGAATGTCTTTTATGTCCCCATTCAAACTTTTCCACTTTTGTTGATCTCAGGTCCTCATTTCTCTGAGTACCTGTACTTCACCGTCACTGAGGACTGCACCGTCATGCTCGCCTGCAAGGTCCAAATCCATCACTTCCTGTTTTTTATTCCCATCAAACCCCGCCTCTTTGTTTGTCCACGCTGGACTGACTTCATGGTGTCTCCTCAGGTGGCCAAAGTCACGAAGGACACAAGTTTCCGCTGGTACAAAGAAGAAGACGAGATCAGCCCCCAGTCTCCTCCAAACGTCATGTCCGGAGGCTGCGCCCTACCCATCCCTCTGGTAACCACGCCCAAATCAGCACATTATTACTAATAATAATAGTAATAATAATAATGGTGTCTGAGGTAGCTAACATGTACCAGATGCTAGCTGATGTGTCTCACAATGGTTTTTTCAATGCTAGATGCTAGTAGTTGCTACGTTGTACCATTTGCTGCACAGCTTTAGTGACGCATTCGTCACTTTTAAGCCGTTTGGTCTATTTCTGTTATTCCATTATTTGAAATAAAATACTAAAAAAAAAAAAAAAAAAAAAAAAAAATTATAATAATGAAATAGAAAAAATAATAGAAATAAATCAAAAATCCCACAAAACAGCCGTTTAAACTCTTTGGTCCCGACGAGTCCGTCATCAGGCTTCTACCTATGCTAAATTTTGACAGTAAAAACATTGATTCATCTCACAGCCAAAGTTTGCAGTATGTGAACGTAGCACCCTCTAGTGGACGCAGGTGGTACTCCGCTGCCAAAATCCTATTTTCTGGCTCATTTCGGGTCCGTTTTCTGTCCAGCGGGTCCAAATGGAGATTCCTCCCGGTCCCGTTTTCACAAACATTGACATGAACGTGAACTTTGTGGTATTTCTATAACATTCGACGCACTAGTTCGTTTTTTTCCATGTTTTATTCCATGTTTTATTCCATGTTGTTTCCGGGATAAAATGACGTTAGAGGCTTTCGGATGTAAAACATCACTCGCACAGAGTGACTTAAAAACAACCGGCGTGGGGAACAGGTTACTTTGAGCTCCCCGACATTTTCCGTGACGTAAACGTTTGTTCTCTCAGTTCTCCAGGAAGGACCAGGGCGTTTATAAGGCCGTCCTCAGCGACAGCCGAGGGAAGGACACGTCTCTGTTTGACATTTCAGGACAAGGTACGTCCTCCACGCTCAGAAGAACTCCCATCACCTTATTATTATTGTTGTTATTATTGTTATTATATAGGAAACCGGTTTTTAATGGGTTCCCCGTCTCTGTCTGCAGTGTTCGATGACATCATCAACGCCCTCGCCCAGATTGCTGGTATGTTTCTGCATCATCGCCCCCTTGTGGTTCTCAGTGGGAATGACGGGATGTGATGAATGTGTTGGAAGTTTGTTTTTAAATTTTTTTTTAGCTTTTATCCAAAATGTCATCTTCATCATCATCATCACCATCATCACCCTACCCATCAGAGTGGGTATATATAATGCGTTGACGTTCGGGGGGAGCTCCTCCTCCTCCTGATGGGCTCATTCACTTTTTCCTTGTGTTTATATTTCTTATGATTGTTTCATATTTATTATTATTATTATTATTATTATTATTATTATTATTATTATTATTATTATCGGGAATCATCCTTTAAAGGGAAGCATTCGGGTCGACCCCTCAAGTGAGTCCAGTCCTGCCTCTCTGCTGCCGCTGTGGTTCCGTCCGTCTCTCTCTGGGCAGTCAGGACGCCCTTGCCTCCATTAACGGTGTTTAGCCCCGCCCTCCTCTCCTGTGACTGACACCTGTCTGTCTCCGTCAGGTGCGTCTGCCTCGGACCTGGTTCTGCAGTGTACTCCAGAGGGCATCAGGCTCCAGTGCTACATGAACTACTACACGGAGGAGATGAAGACCGTCTGGAAACACAAGTACGCCTCGTTTGGCTCCGCCCACCGCAGGAGTGGGAGGGACTTAATGTTTACATTTTTTCTCCTTCAGCCTTTCGCTGTAAACATGAAGGAACATGTGAGATTTCAATCTCAGCTGATACACACACACAGGTTCTGTTCACACTGAGGTTCTGTTCACACTGAGGTTCTGTACACACACATAGGTTCTGTACACACACATAGGTTCTGTACACACACAGGTTCTGTTCACACATAGGTTCTGTACACACACAGGTTCTGTTCAAACTGAGGTTCTGTTCACACACTGAGGTTCTGTTCACACACTGAGGTTCTGTTCACACACAGGTTCTGTTCACACACTGAGGTTCTGTTCACACTTAGCAGACACAGACAGATGGACAGACAGACAGACAGACAGACTGATAGACTGGCAGACAGACAGTCAGACAGACAGACAGACAGAAAGACAGACAGAGAGACAGTCAGACAGACAGACAGACAGGTGGAAAGACAGACAGACAGACAGACAGACAGACAGACAGACAGACAGACAGGCATACAGACTGACGGACAGACTGACAGACAGACGGATAGACAGTCAGACAGACAGAAAGACAGACAGAGAGACAGACGGGTGGACAGACAGACAGACAGACGGGCGGACAGACAGACAGACAGACAGACAGACAGACTGGCTGGCAGACTGACAGACAGATGGGTGGACACAGTCAGACAGACAGACAGACAGACAGATTGACGGGTGGACAGACAGACAGACAGACGGATAGACAGATAGACAGATGGGCAGAAAGACAGACAGACAGACAGACAGACGGGCGGACAGAGAGTCCCACGTTCTGACGTCCCTGGATGTCTCCCTGCAGGGACAGTAAGATCGCCTCCTCGGAGAAGATGAGGATCGGCGGTACCTCTGAGATGGCCTGGATGCAGATCTGCGACCCGTCCGACAAGGAGAAGGGTCAGTACACCATCCAGATCTCAGACGGCGTCAAGACCCACACCAGGAGCTTCGACCTGTCCGGACAAGGTAAGACAGACAAGACCGACCCCAGAGACACATGTGAGTCAGAGTCCACCGTTGAATGTCCCTGACCCCGGACCATTCCTCTCCTTCCTCCAGCTTACACCGACGCCTACGAGGAATACCTCCGACTCAAGTAGGTCTTCCTCACCGCTCCCTCCGAACGTCCCCGAGTCCCACCGTCACTCTGTCCTAACCGTCACTCTGTCCTAACCGTCCTCATGTCCTAACCGTCACTCTGTCCTAACCGTCACTCTGTCCTAACCGTCCTCATGTCCTAACCGTCACTCTGTCCTAACCGTCCTCATGTCCTAACCGTCACTCTGTCCTAACCGTCCTCACGTCCTAACCGTCACTCTGTCCTAACCGTCCTCATGTCCTAACCTTCACTCTGTCCTAACCGTCACTCTGTCCTAACCGTCACTCTGTCCTAACCGTCCTCATGTCCTAACCGTCCTCATGTCCTAACCGTCACTATGTCCTAACCGTCACTCTGTCCTAACCGTCACTCTGTCCTAACCGTCACTCTGTCCTAACCGTCCTCATGTCCTAACCGTCACTATGTCCTAACCGTCACTATGTCCTAACAGTCCTCATGTCCTAACCGTCACTCTGTCCTAACCGTCCTCATGTCCTAACCGTCACTATGTCCTAACCGTCACTCTGTCCTAACCGTCCTCATGTCCTAACCGTCACTCTGTCCTAACCGTCCTCATGTCCTAACCGTCACTATGTCCTAACCGCCACTCTGTCCTAACGTCCTCATGTCCTAACCGTCACGTCACTCTGTCCTAACCGTCACTCTGTCCTAACCGTCCTCATGTCCTAACCGTCACTCTGTCCTAACCGTCACTCTGTCCTAACCGTCACTCTGTCCTAACTGTCCTCATGTCCTAACCATCACTCTGTCCTAACCGTCACTCTGTCCTAACCGTCCTCATGTCCTAACCATCACTCTGTCCTAACCGTCACTCTGTCCTTCTTCTGTCTTTCAGGGCAGCTGCATTCGCCGAGAAGAGTGAGTCACTCATTTCTACAACTTTACGCCGTAACGCTCAATCCTACCGAGTGTCTCCGTCCGATTTCTGCTCAAAGTGTCTCCCATAACATCGCAGAGACACGAGGACATCTCCAATGTCTTGTGACATCGCAGAATCGTTGAAATATCTCAGACAGTCATTAATGCTCGGTGTCTTTTGTCCCGGAATTCTTAAACATCACTTTCAGACAATGACGGTCTTAAATGTAAAACAGCGTCTCAGAATCAGTGAAATGTGCCTGAAATGAAGAAGTTGACATGTAAAAATACGCAGTTTTGACAAAATGCACTTTCTGATGTTACTAAAATAGTTTAAATTCGTTTTTTATCATTCATCCAAACATTTTCCCTTTGATCTACTGATAGATTCATTTTATGTATTACAAGCCAAAAGTTTTGTGTTTATTATATCTGACATATTTTTAAAGGAGTATTTTTACGGGTGTATCCAAACATCTGAGCAGTAATTAAAACGCCGCGGAGACGAGATCTGCTGCGTCTACAAGTTCAAAGAGTTTGAGATTCCTGGTGTGTTCTGTAGCGTCTAAGATATAAAGACATATCTCCTTATTATACTAAAGACATAATAAGGAGATAATAAAGAGATAATAGAGTGATAATAAAGATATAATAGAGAGATAATAGAGAGATAATAAAAAGATAGTAAAGAGATAAT
The DNA here is from genome assembly GCA_009660295.1 of Lophius piscatorius. Classification (NCBI taxonomy): domain Eukaryota; kingdom Metazoa; phylum Chordata; class Actinopteri; order Lophiiformes; family Lophiidae; genus Lophius; species Lophius piscatorius. The sequence goes on from VRLP01008928.1 coordinate 6,577, forward strand.
AAAGAGATAATAGAGAGATAATAAAGAGATAATAAAGAGATCGTAGAGAGATAATGAAGAGATAATGAAGAGATAATAATGAGATAATACAGAGATAATAAAGAGATAATACAGAGATAATATAGAGATAATAAAGAAATAATAGAGAGATAATAAAGAGATAATGAAGAGATGATAATGAGATAATAAAGAGATAATAGAGTGATTATAAAAAAGATAGTAAAGAGATAGTAAAGAGATAATAGAATGATAATAGAGAGATAATAAAGAGATAATAGTGAGAGAATATAGAGATAAAGAGATAATAGAAAGATAATAGAGAGATAATAAAGGGATAGAGAGATATTAAAGAGATAATGAAGAGATAATAAAGAAATAATATAGAGATAATATAGAGATAATAAAGAGATAATGAAGAGATAATATAGAAATAATTCAGATATAATGAAGAGATAATAGAGAGATAATACAGATATAATGAAGAGATAACACAGATATGATAAAGAGATATTAAAGACATAATTAAGAGATAATTAATAGATAATAAATAAATAATAGAGCGATAATAGAGATAATAAAGAGATAGTAAAGCGATAATACTGAGATAATGAAGAGATGATAAAGACATTACAAAGAAATTATAGAGAGATAATAAAAAATATAGTAAAGAGATAACGAAGATATAATAAAGAGATAATAGAGAGATAATAAAATATATTAAAGAGATAATAAAGAGATAATGAATAGATAATAGAGAGATAAAAATGAGATAATAGAGATATAATAGAGAGATAATACAGATATAATGAAGAGATAACACAGATATGATAAAGAGATAATAAAGACATAATTAAGAGATAATTAAGAGATAATAAATAAATAATAGAGCGATAATAGAGATAATAAAGAGATAGTAAAGAGATAATACTGAGATAATAGAGAGATAATAAAGAGATAATAGAGTGATTAAAAAAGATAGTAAAGAGATAATGGTGAGAGAATAGAGAGATAAAGAGATAATAGAGAGATAATAAAAAAGATAGTAAAGAGATAATAAAGAGATAATAGAGAGATAGTACAGAGATAATAGAGAGATAATGAAGAGATAATAAAGAAATAATATAGAGATAATAAAGATATAATATAGAAATCATAAAGAGATTATAGAGAGATAATAAAAAGATAGTAAAGAGATATTAAAGAGATAATGAAGAGATAATAAAGAGATGATAAAGAGATAATAAAGAGATAATAGAGAGATAATAAAAATATATTAACGAGATAATGAATAGATAATAGAGAGATAAAAATTAGATAATAGAGAGATAATAAAGAGATAATACAGATATAATTAAGAGATAATTAAGAGATAAAAAAATAAATAATAGAGAGATAATAGAGATAATAAAGAGATAGTAAAGAGATAATACTGAGATAATAAAATATCATAAAGGTATAATAGAGAGACAATAAAGAGATAATAAAGAGATAATTGAGAGATAATAAAGAGATAATGGTGTCATGTTTGTCTCTGTGTTGTTGTCTCTCTTCTCAGACCGTGGCAGGGTGGTGGGCGGCCTGCCTGATGTGGTCACCATCATGGAAGAGAAGGTGAGGAGATAATGTTACCAACATGTGAGACAGTGTTACCAACATGTGAGACAGTGTTACCAACATGTGAGACAGTGTTACCAACATGTGAGACAGTGTTACCAACATGTGAGACAGTGTTACCAACATGTGAGATAATGCTGTTATACAATCACTGTAGTTGTTTGGTTCACACTGATACCTGGTCATTTTTTCATGTTGGGGGTTTTAAAATTCCGCCAGTATTTATTTACCTCTACACGTCACTGAGATGGACCTCACCTCTGCCAAAGACAATCAATTTCTCATATTATCATGAATATTTTGGAAATTCCAGGATTCCCCGCGGTATAAATAAAGTATCCATCCTCCAAACACACAGGCATAAAACCTTTTCCTGGACGTTTGACTTAAATTGCTATCATTATTAAATAATATTTGACCCGCGACAGTTTTCTTCAGGATATTGGTCCAAAATTTTATTCCTCTCTTTCTTCTATTTTAAGATTCTATATCTTGATCTGAAAGATCAGAAAATCATTAAAGTTGAATTAATGATTAAGAAGTTATCATTTCTTCCAACATCTTTCCTCCGTCCTAAATGTACAAACATCAAAAATACATTAAAAATATCAAAGATTTATATAGATCTCCGTAGAACCGAGAGAACCGTGAAAACTATTAAATGAAGAGGTTCAAATGTTGAATAAGATGAAGAATAACATCATTTTTAAATCCTCTGCTGTTGTTTTATTAGTCCTGATGGCGGCCTAAAATGTAAATATTTAATGATAAGCTTTTTATTTATTCAAGTCATTAAATGATGCCCTGAGGACCGACTAGCAGTTCCTCCATCGCCCACCAGGGGGCCTGGGTTTATTTTTATTTCTCTCGACCCTCATTGGTCGTGAACAGAAAAAATTACTTTCAATTTTGTTTTTTGTATTTTAAAACAAAAAATCCAGTGACCCTTCCATTCATTCATGCATTCATGCACTCATTCATTCATCCATGGGGGGGGTCCTGGTTGGTTCTTGAAGTTCTTGAAGGGAATTCTCATCATTTATCATTTATTTATTTTATTTATTTGCGGTGAACCATCTGACATTCCGACCCCCCCCTCTCTGCAGTCTCTGAGCCTCACCTGCACCGTCTGGGGCGAGCCCACCCCGGAGGTCACCTGGTTCAAGAACGAGCAGGAAGTGGCCTCCAACGAGCACACCGGGGTCACGTTCGATGGCGGAAAGTTCGCCAGCCTCGTCATCAACAGGGTCACGCCCGACGACTCCGGCAAGTACAGCATCAACGTCCGCAACAAGTACGGCGGCGAGTTCGTGGAGATCACCGTCAGCGTCTACAAGCACGGCGAGCAGATCCCCGAGCCCAGAGTGGGTCAGCCCAAAACCCCGGCAGCCACGCCTGTGCCGCCAAAGTCCCCTGCTCCCCCTTCCAAGACCCCGACCCCCGTCCCCTCCAAGTCCCAGACCCCGGCGTCGTCCATGAGGACCCCGACTCCAGCCTCCACCCCGATCCCCAAATCTCCAACTCCGACCCCAAAGTCTCAAACCCCGTCTCGCGGCATGAAGTCGCCCCCCCCAACTAGATCCCTTAAGTCTCCGACCCCCCCGAGGAAGTAAAAGGTGGGGGGGCGTCTGAGGGGGAAGATGATTTCTAGCATGAGTGTGAAACCGACAGATGTTTAGGTTTAGACGTAGTCCCTGTTCGGAGAATTCTCTTAATTCTGGCTCTGAGAAGAAGTTTGCGGGATTAAAAGAAAAAAAAACCAAAACTTCGACTATGTAAAAAAAAATATAAGAAAACACAAAAATTAAAAAACGGGGTAGATGTTTAAAAATGTGTAAAAGCCGCGCCTGGATACGTTTATTAGATAAAGGATAAGTCTGGTTTATCATAACTTGGTTCGTGTTTACGGTTAAGCTTTGGTTTAGTCTCAAACCTATTTGGCCTTTTTTGGCAAGAATTTTACGATTCGTATCGCAAGTACAAGAGTTCCGATTCAGTATAATTCCATATATCGCGATAACTGGATCGAGGTGGTCTATGGTTCCATGGGCCTAGCGATATGTGTTGATAGACTAAACCTAAATGGCTAGTTTAATAAATCCGGAAGGCGCCGTACGTCAATGTGAGGTCAAGACGCGGGACCGCTAACAGCTAACATGTTAGATTTTAGTCGGAAATGGAAATTGTATCGCATTCAAAACCTAATATTGGCTTGGCGTGCGATTCCCTTTTTCGGGAAAAAAGCGGGAATTTAAATATAATTTCAAATGAAAGTTTTATGAGTATTGTTAAAGAACGTTAGCGAGACATTCGACCTCCAACGATGGACAGATGTTGGATTTTTTTGGGAAAAATTTGTTGGAAAACCCAACTTTCCACGTAGCGGGGATGGCCAGATGTCAACAGATGTTGGAAGTTTGTTGTTTTACGAACTAAAAAATGGTCTTGACGTTGTAAATCATCAACCTCCGTATCTCGTACGGACGATACATTTTTAGTCGAGAACGAAAATCGTGTTGACGTCGGAAAAAAACGAACTCTTCCCCCAATCTATCCGAATCGTATCCCAAAGTAGGAAAATAAAAAAAAATCTACTTTTGTTGGACTTTGATGTCTGGCTAACATTTAAAATCTAAATCTAACGTCTGTTTTAGACTTTAGAGGATCCCAACGTCTCCCTGACATATTGATATTTTCTCACACTCCTACCGTGTTCCGTGTTCCTTATTCCGATTCATCGTAGCAATAAAACCAAAGTTTGTTTTAAAAGCAGAATCATCCTTTTAAACCCGACGACCTGGGACTTAACCCGGGTTCACTTCCTGCCTCTGAAATAACGCCGGAGAGCGGATTAGCTTAGTGTTCCTGCTAACGTGAAAATGTTCTTTTTGCCTAGAACAGGGGATATTTATCGCGCTTTGGCGTTTTCATTCACAGCAAAACAGCGTTTGGGGGTGTAATGTTCTGAAAACACCGACTTAACGATCGTTGTGTAAAACTGGCAAAAATGCGACACTTCGGGGGGTGGAACTGCGGCGTTCTGCGTCGGTTGTGACGACCTGCTGTCAATCACAACCACTGTTGCATGAACGTTTCTGGCTGTAGCAGAATTGTTGTCTTGTAAACAGGAAAGTTTTCCCTCTGTTGTCAACCTGTGAGCAGAGAATTGTTGACTTCCCGAAGCTTCGCCACGGCAATAAACCTGACTTCTCCACCCACCTCCTCCGCCTGTTGTCTTTGTGAGTAATGTATGTCTCTGGATAGAGTGAAAAAATGTGCAAATACTCAGCCTCATCTGGATAGGTAAACAAACCTGCTCCTGCCACCCAGGTGAGCTGAGGAGGGGGCGGGGCTTCAGTTCCAGTTTGTGAGAGCCGTTGGTTTGCATAGGCGGTTTCAAACCCACGCCTTAGTGCTGCAGGTTCACGCCGAGCTGTACGGACTCTGAGGCTGGCAGAAGGTTCCTTTTATCGGAATCCTAAGGAAATGAGGGAATGTGTTTTTTGCAGCAGCCGTGAAGTGAGTCTTCATCGAAGGCTTCTTCTCTCGGGGATCGTTTGAAAAGACGACCACATGCCTCCTGGCTACAGGTGAATCACACTCGACAGACAGGTTCCTTTTTTTTTTGGGTCGCCTTTATTTATTTTTTTCTCATATGCAAACTCTTCTAACTCAATGGTTGCTGTAAGTGAGGGTGGAGACGACGCCCGCCGCGCTTAAAGTCTCCGTGGAGCCGGCATCCATGGAATCCAGCCTGTCCTGTCTGTCTTCACTGAAAGACGACGACAGACCCGTTTACGTCCAGCCTCATTACAAGGAGGCCTACCGGCTGGCCATCTACGCGCTGCTCTGCGGGGGCAAGGACGCCTACGAGGAGTTCCTGCGGGCCGAGCAGATCAGCCACCTGCTGTCGGATGAGGAAATCTTATTTGTTTTGGGAAATGCCGAGCTACCGGTTTTGGAGGACGACTGTGACGGTAAACGGGTCAAGGATGCGGCTGCTCCCTCCACCTACTTCCCCACCGAGTCGGACGAGGAGGTCCCGGACCTGGAGCTGGGCTGGCCCGAGGTGCCGCTGGAGGGCACCGACACGTCAATCAGCCTGCTGTTCCACCCACCCAGACAAGACACGCCGAGCATCAAGGAGGTGGTCCGTAAGCAGATCCAGGGGGCCAGTCAGGTGAGACACGGTCAAACACGTGACCGGATTCATCGCAGGCGTCTGTCAGCTGGACAATGTACACAGATGCTGTACAAAAGCGTAGGACGAATCAGAAACCTTCCTTGGCCCGGGAGTAGAGTTTGGTTTTGTGGGGGACCCAACTGCAAATTCTGTTAAGACCACCATCGGATGTTACCGTCAGAACCAGCATACATCAGGGTGGCCATCTGTCCCGATTTGACACCGTGCCGGTCCTCAGCGTAGCTGTCAGCTCTCAAACGTAGCTGTCAGCTCGCTAACGTAGCTGTCAGCTCTCAAATGTAGCTGTCAGCTCGCTAACGTAGCTGTCATCTCACTAACGTAGCTGTCAGCTCGCTAAAGTAGCTGTTAGCGGGCTACCATAGCTGGCAGCCCGCTAACGTAGCTCGCTAACATATCAGTCAGACCGCTAATGTAGCTGTCAGCTCTCAAACGTAGCTGTCAGCTTGCTAACATAGCAGTCAGCTTGCTAACGTAGAAGTCAGACCGCTAACGTAGCCGTCAGCTCTCAAACGTAGCTGTCAGCTTGCTAACATAGCAGTCAGCTTGCTACCATAGCTGGCAGCCCGCTAACGTAGCTGTCAGCTCTCAAACGTAGCTGTCAGCTCGCTAACGTAGCTGTCATCTCACTAACGTAGCTGTTAGCACGCTAACGTAGCTGTTAGCGCGCTACCATAGCTGTCAGCCCGCTAACGTAGCTGTCAGCTCGCTAACATAGCAGTCAGACTGCTAACGTAGCTGTCAGCTCTCAAACGTAGCTGTCAGCTTGCTAACATAGCAGTCAGCTCGCTAACATAGCAGTCAGACCGCTAACGTAGCTGTCAGCTCTCAAACGTAGCTGTCAGCTTGCTAACATAGCAGTCAGCTTGCTAACATAGCAGTCAGCTTGCTAACGTAGCTGTCAGCTCTCAAACGTAGCAGTGAGACCGCTAACATAGCTGTCAGCTTGCTAACATAGCAGTCAGCTTGCTACCATAGCTGGCAGCCCGCTAACGTAGCAGACAGCGGCTCATTGCATTGAGATAAAGCGCATGATGCCTTCAGTGTCTATTCAGAAACAACCAGATTTGCACGAAGCAGAATTGTACCTTCATCTTCATCATGATGTGTTCAAATGCAGTCTTGTAAATTGTAGTATTTTAGAGAGAAACTTGATAAACGTTTTTTTGAAGGAGCGATTTGGAGATGTTTCATGTTATTATCGGATAATTATTCGAGTGGGAACAGTTTGAAAAAGGTTTTCGCTGAAAGGCATGACACTTCTCGGGGAAAATCTCTGCTGGGACTTGATGAAGGTGGTTTTCAGCAGGTAAAACCAGGAATATCCCAGAACCCGGAGGACTTTGTCGGCGAGGAATGGGCTCAGATTCTGCAAGAAGCTGTTATCTCTCTCTGCATACCGTTAGCAGCGCGACAACACTAGCGGTTCTACAAAGACCCGGAGACTGGAACCAAAAAGACGCAATGTTGAGATAGATTTCTGAGAAATTCTGTAAATTCTGTTGGACTGAGATGTTCCAACTGTCGTTATATGACAGATTATCCGATTTTTATGTCTTGTGTAATTACAGTGTAATAACACAAATGCATTAAAGGATCTTATTTACGTTTAAGTTTAGGCTTCCGTCTTAAACCTTCGGTTCCACCCATTGAACCGGGTCGGCTGGTGGATCCGCAGAGGTCTCAGCGTAATTTGTGGATGGAGATCTCCTTCAAAACCGAGATCTAACCCCCGCCGCGACCCGTCCACATCAGCAGCTTCCTGTTCAGACATTATTGCTTCCAGTCGTTTCATTTTTTTGTCTAATCTAAAAATGAAGCCTGCGGAATCCCAAAGTGTGGAACCAGAGTCCCGAGTTCCAACAAGGCCTTCAAGGCCCTGAATGGTCTGAATGGAAACCCGATCCGGTTCTTATCCCCCGGAGCTGTGAAAAAGAACTGGACCCCTTCCAGGTTTCTGTTGGTTTTGTGTTAATCTCCCAGAATAAATACAAGAATTGAAGTTCTGAACGATGGTTCTGCAAAGATTAGATCACGATCCTCAGAAACGTCTTCATGTCCCTGATCTTAGTCTCTAAGATGTTCCACCTTCAACAGTAACAACCGGAACCAAACCCTTCTGACGACTGGAGGTCAGGTTCTGACAACGCACTTTACATTTGGATCAAATCTCAAATTGCTTCAAAGTAAAAACAGATAAAAGCATCAATAAAAAAATTTAATAATAACTATATAAAAACATGACCAAAAAGCAGCAATGTTAATTAAAGTTATAGGCTCTGCTAAAAAGGAAAGTTTTAAGTCCTTTTTTTAAATGTGTCAGTCGTCTGTGGAGCCCTGAGATGGTCAGGGAGGGCATTCCACAGACGAGGGGCAGCAGA
>VRLP01008929.1:0-14767 GCA_009660295.1 Lophius piscatorius
CATTTTGAACTGCTGAGAGATGTTCTTGTCTCCATTGCCAGATTTGTGCAGCTCTACAACTTTTCTTTGCTCCTCATTGCTGTGTTCTCTGGTCTTCATCATGGTGAAGAACCTCAGAGAGAATCAGGCCTGTGTCACCTCATATTTATACCCCAGGATTTACTAGGAGTGCCAATAATTGTGGCACATATGTTTTAGAGGAAAATGTTTCTTTTAAATTAAGAATTTAATGTTACTTGAGTTAAAGATAAAATAATTTGATGAATAATCTCGACTTAAAATCAGGGATATAGACTATAAAGACATTTTTATTGCATCTCATTTCTTAATGGAAGGCACTGTAATTCCACTTTATTGCATAAAGTTGTTCATCATTCAAATTCTGTCTGACATGAGGGCGCCAAAGCCCAAATACGTTTCTACCAAGGTATGGGATAAAGTTGTAGAACATCTGAGAATCACGTTAGGACTGTTAGTAGTCACAGAAACATACAGACTGAACATCAGAGGTTCTGGACTAGAGTGTGAACAAGCAGTGGGTCGCTCATCAACGGGCTCAAGAGCTCAGGGCAGTGACGAGGTCGAGGTGAAGGTGAAGGTTCATGCATGGGGAGAGAAATGAAAAATAAAGAGCCTGTTGTCAATGGACTTAATCCGGTCGAAACGAGTTGAAATCCCCTTTTTTCAACGCCTCGATATGAGATTTGTGATTTCGAGGAATGAGATGACAAATCATTCAATGGTGGGGAACAAAAACTGGACTGAGAGAACTAAGGATGGTATTTTATGCGTTTTATACACTTTAAGGAGATGTTAAAGTGTAGAAAATGCACTTTAAGTAAGGGGCCAAGGGGGGAGCCCTGAGGTACACCTCTGGTCAAAGGGGCCACTAAAGAGGAGGCATTAACCGTAGCTATTGAGAAAGTCTTATTTGATAAAATTCTGTTTGACGGCTCCCTCTGTTCAACAATCGCTTCAAAACATCCTCAAAAATAGATTCAATTAATGCGCAATAATGTAAGAATTTATTCGGAAATGCATTTAAATCAAAGCTTAATTTCCTCCAAACAGATTTATACTACCTTCCTTAAATTAAGGGCGACTAAAGTAAACTCAGCATCAAAAGTAGCCGCGTATATATAGAAATATAAAGAAGTAAAGTGTTTTTTTTTTCCTGTTAGGGTCCATTGACATCAGTGCTGTGTCGTGTTAAGAGGTTAATTAACAAGCCTTAATATCTTCACTGCATCTACCTTTTCTCCTCTTTCCCCAACGTCGCCTTTCTCTCCCCTTAAGCCTGGCAACCCCTGCAAAAGTATAACGCCATTGAATTCATCTTTATCTGACAGGAACAGACGCCTCGCGACAGATGAGAGTAAAAAACACACATCAGGGTTGAATAAAAAATATATGTGTAGAAATAGGGTGAACAGAAAAAAATGATTGAGAGACAAAGAGGAAGCAGAGGGATGTTCATTCATTTCATATATGATATGATTGATGATTTATTTACGTACAAATCCAGTATTTTCTACAATATTTAAACACTATCTTTTCATTATTTAAAAAACAAACTTTTTATAGAAAGAGCGGGAAACTTACGTCCAAGCCGGGGGTCCCAGCCGCTCCCTGCAAATAGAGTTTATAGAACAATTAGTTTCATCATCAAGTACAAAGTACGACTTTCACAAATCAAGAACGTATAACTCTCTAAAAAAACATCTCAATCTGTCCTCTCTGACTTTGTCTCCAGGACAAACCTGGACTGTCCCTCTGATGTCTCCTTCCTACTCCTGTCCTTCCTCCTCACTCCCAGAGAACATCTGAACATCTTCATCTCTGCCTCCTGTCTTCTGGTCAGAACCACCGTCTCTAAACCATCCAGCAGAGCTGCTCTCACCACCATCTTGGAAACCTTTCCCTTCACTCCTGCTGCTCCTCTTCTGTCACAGATAACTCCTGACACTCTTCTCCACCCACTCCACCCTGCCTGAACACGTTTTATTCATTCTTGCTCTCAAAGCATCTGTAGATCTCTGTCTTGGCATGAAACCATCAACCTGCTCACAAACTGTCATCTCTAATCTAAACCTAACTTCTTAAAGACTTCATGGAGCATTAATGCATCAATACGTCTAAAACATCCTATATAATAGTCAAAGACAGAGACAATGTGAACTTATTTTGGTATTTTAGGTAGATTTCGTTGCAATACTTACACGGCATTGAATAAATGACAATTACTTGTAGTGGAGTATTTCCACAGTGTGGTAATAATACTTTTACTGAAGTAAAGGATCTAAATTATCGTATTTTTTCATGTAGCGTTATAATGAAATGCCAACGTTTCTGTGTGTTGTGTCTGTTTCAGGGAAACAGAATCATGGATGTTTTCGGATTTCAGACATGTAAAAACTATTTGATATAAAAGTAGAAATTATCACTTTTAAGCAAAATCTGAGGCAAATCAGATGAAATTGTTTCAGCCCTTCTTCTCTTACAGTGTTTTTTTTTAAATATCCAGTACGGAGGTTTTTAAGCCTTAAGGCGTGTTTCAAGTTTACACAAGTTCATTAATCTTTAATAATCCCTGAAGAAAGACAATGTCAACATGATAAAGTCCTCATCATATTTACAGGTAGTCCATAAGGTCCTCTTGGTCCTGGTTCTCCTTGGGCTCCTTTCTCTCCCTAATACAAATAAATCAGTGTTGCAGTCACGTGACACATGGAACACACACACTGACTTTAAAAATGTTCAAAATGGGTTCGGGTGTGATTCATCATGAGTCAAAATGTAACTTACTAAGTCACCCTTTGGCCCAGCTGGCCCAGCTGGACCTGAGGGTCCATCCGTGCCCTGCAGAAGATTAGAGCGGTTATGGCGAGATCACATCATTGGACCACAGCAGAAGTTTAAGAAGTAAAGCTGTTTTATTTGAAAGAAAGTTTTGACCTACAACCAGAACACGGACCCGATGCTAGCTCACAGGCTATGGTCACAACGGATACATAAACTTAAAGGTTCAGTGCGTAGGATTTAGGGGCATCTAGTGGTGAGGTCCCAGATTGCAACCAATATAATACCCCTCAGCTCACCCCTCCCTATCCAAACATGTAAATCCATGGAACCACTTTGCAGTTAAGAGTCCCCTTATGAAGGTTTAATAAATGGTTTCTACGTAGTTAACTCATTTAGTTAACTAACTTTACAAATCATTAATTAGCTTTTTATATAAAGGGTATCAGCGACCTGCTGCTTGCCAAATAGTGAGCACACCTCTCTGTACTGCTAACGCGACGTTGCCAAATAGTGAGCCGCATCGATAAATTCAGAGCTATGTTATAAGCTGTTTATAAACCTAAACTAATGACTTTTAAAGTGTTTATAACCAAATTTATAACCCAATTATAAATCCTTCATAAGAGGTAGCTATAACTAACTACTAAACTATAAGTTAGGTCAAAACTGAGATCTGAGATAAAGAGTTACTATTTATTCTGCATTGTGGTTTTTATTACTAATGGTCTCTGAAACACAGTTTGTGAACTCTAGGCTCCAGCACAAACACAAAGACATACTCTGGAGAGGAGGCCCCGCCCCCTCTGTAGCTCTAAAGTGCTCACTCAAAGCAGATTCAGGTGGTTATACACTAATAAAAACACAATTATGAATGCTATACTGCGTTTATTCCTGGATATCCGCCTAAATCCCGCACCCTGAACCTTTGAGCGCTGACACAGTTAATGCATGAGTGGGTGTTAATAGGTGTCGGCTGTCTGGAGGAGTGAACTCTGACGTCAACGTATGAGACAAAAACCCGCGCTTTTATAACGTTCTTCTCGGTCACAATGAGTTAGAATAAAACGGGGGGGTGATAGGGAATCAGAGGAACTGTATGGTGGATGAGAGGGAGGAGGAGAGAAGGCAGAAGTTGGGTGATGAAGCCTCTTGGTCACATGACACTCACCCTAATTCCAGGCTTGCCGTCCAAGCCGGAGGCTCCCTGTGTGGTTATGGAGGTATGAGTGACATGAACAAGGCGGGATTAGTACCAGATGAACACTGTTATTAGGACAGATTGATGGCAGGGTTTACAACAACTAAATTACACTGTGTGTTATAGGGAGGCCACAAAACAGTCAGCTCAGGCGTATGGGAATGAAGACAGCAAATGGAGAAGGCCATGTACACACACACACACACACACACACACATATATACTGCATATGCACACATATACACACATTTTCAATTTCAAAAGAAATGGAGTGAAGCTTTAAGGGAAATGAGAGGCAGGGCTGCGAGGGTTGAGAGAAAAGTCCTGGTGCACGGCCGTACTCACCGGGAGACCCAGCGGTCCACGGTCCCCTTTGTGTCCTGGTTCCCCTCGCATACCCTTGGTACCATGCAAACCAGCTTCCCCCTAAAGATCCAACAAGAGAAATGAGGGTTACTAAAAACATGACCTTTTTCTGCGTCTGTAGTTGGACCTGCTTGGTTTTGCCTTCCTGACCTTCCTCTTCTCTCATCCACCTCTTTGTGTCTTGAGTTAGTTCCATCAGAAGGACTATCTTCTTGCACACTCGGGCCACAGTGTTTCTCAAACCACTCTATTATCCTCGACCCTCACACCTGCTCCAACTCCAATCATTTCATGCCACCTGCATGCTTAGTCTATGACCTCCACCTCCTCATCTCCACCTCGTCCTCACAGATCCATCAGCTTCAGCAGAGTCATCAGCCACCACCACCAGTATCCAGACTCCAAAGAGGTGGGGGTGTTCCATGCTCCTGCTCAGGGCAGGGACCCCTTCATAATGAGAGTTTCGTTTCGTTTTCTAGCCACCACAAAAGCAAAATTCTGTAGTATGTAATGACAATAAAGCTATTCTATTCTATCCAATCAGAGCCTGAACGCCAAAGAACACACATTTCATACTATTGAGTTGACAAACCCACGAAGGGGTCAGAAGCCAGTGTACCACTAGTGCCGGTCCAAAGCCCGGATAACTGGGGAGGGGTGCGTCAGGAAGGGCATCCAGCGTAAAAACTATGCCAAATCTAATCTATCAAACTATGCCAAAACTGATTCCAATCCGGGTCAGTTGGGGCGCGGGTTGAAAAATACCATCACTGGTTCTGTTGCCAAGCCAGGTAGCGACCTACAGAATGAATGGAAACAGGTGATCCGCTGTGGCGATCCCTGAAGGGAACGGCCGAAAGAGGAAAAGAAAGACACTATTGAATTGACTAAAATAGTGCAAAGCCTGCAAGTTAGTCCCGGTAGGCTACTCGAGCTGCGACGCCGTAATAAAGACTCGTGGCGTGCTGCGTTCACCTCAATCGTCACCAAATACATCCGCCCAGTCTGGCTGTCAAGGCGCCGTTTAGAGGTTTGAAAGATGTTTGGTCATCATTTCCATTAATCCCTAATTGAACATATGTACCGGAGTAGATGGGCCAGAGCGCTAACTTTGTTCTGCTGCTGTAAAAAAACATTTCAGCTGTGATTCGTCTGACTGAACGTCTGAATGTGAAGACCAACAACTATACAAACATTCTAAATGAAAGGTTTAACCCTCAAACATGAACTGGCGTGTTTTGGGTTCAGTATGGTCATACCTTATGTTGTCAGAGCCCAGAAGGTCAAGCAGCGCCAAGAGGTTGTGTTTATGCAAAAAACTACGAAATGGATTTCTATAATTCCTGGTGAGAAGGTGCGTCTTGGGCCATAATGGACCTCATTAACCATTCGGATTAAAAAGAAAGTTGAAGTTTAGTTTTTTGTTCGACTTACCTTTGGTCCGGAGAAGCCGTGTGGGCCCTGAAACATGAATAAAAAAAATGCCGTTACTCTTAATCTTCATTTTGTACAACTAAACCAGGCTTCTTCTTTTTTTTTTTTAAATATCCACCTCCGATCAGTCTTTCACAATTTAGTTGAACTCTCGGGTTCTAACTTGCCGTTAAGGAAACAGTTGGTGCAGTTAAAGGGTAATTAAACTTCCCACAGTCAAACACTGACAAGCCCACAGTAATTGTTGTTGTCTGTTTGTTACTTGGAGATATTGTGATAATAAACACTGCTGTGGATTTAAAAGCTACAAAACTGAATCTTAGAGGTTTGTCACAAACTTAGAAACTTACTTAGGATCAATATTTGTATGATTTTTAATGACTCGTAGACACGATTTTATCTTGCGATGTTCCAAGAGGCGACATTTACAAACACTCACCATGGGCCCGGGGGGTCCGTGGGGCCCTGGGGGTCCTGGAACTCCACTGATCTGAAAATATTAGAAATATAAAAATGTATTTTCTTAATATATGATGTTACCACTGTGTTTTCATCCCTTTTTAACATCTTCATAATAGAGGTTCTTAATGGGACTCACTGAAGGACCTTGAGGACCAGGTAGTCCTGAATCCCCCTTGTCCCCTTTCATCCCGTTGACGCCCTAAAATACCAGACCTTCATGAGTTTTATATCTCAAACAGACAGAGTTTTGTTCCTCCAGAGGTTTTGCGTAGGAAAGCGGACTATGAATCCAGTTCTTACAGGTAGGCCAGGTAAACCGGTTGTCCCTTTGTCCCCTGAAGCTCCGGGCATTCCCATGTCTCCTTTGGAACCTTTGTAGCCCTGAGAGAGAGAAGGGAGGAGAATGAACACACCGGGGGCGATAAAAGGAAAACCCAACCCTGATTCTGAAAAAAAAAAATGCTGATAAGCCTTAATCTACACCAATCAGCCATAACATTACAACCACTGAGAGGTGAAGCGAGAAAAAACAAGGACTATGTCAGACACCCGAGCGACATTGAACCAAATTGTGATGGTTCAAAGCTGGGTGAGCACAAGCTTGCTCCTCTTGTCCAGTCCTCTTGTCCTAACCCACAGAAGAACTACTGCGCCGCTGGATCACATACAAACTATGCTTTTATTTTGACGGCAGTGTGAAAGTTGATGACCTCATCAATATAAGGGGATTATAACGTAAGTCAAGGTCTGTCTTCTCGCCAAATATGCTGATTATTAAATAGAATGAACTCACTCTTTCACCATCTAGTCCAGGGAGACCAGGCATGCCACGATCGCCCTGATTGCAAAAACAAACAAAAAGAAAACAGGTTGATAAACACAATAGAAACTACAAGAGATTAATCTCATGTGAAGAGATTAAAGATGGGATGGCAAATGTGAGGAAAAGGACGTTTTACCTTTATACCTTGCGGTCCCATTGGCCCAGGAGGTCCGGCAGGACCCTAGCAACAGAGAGAGAGAGAGAGAGAGAGAGAGAGCGAGAGAGAGAACCATGGGGAAATATGCTTTAATAAATTCTGTATAAACTTAGAAATTAAGATATGAAATCTGGTGATCACATCAAACACACATGCCAAAGTCAAGCACATGTCAGCTGGAGGCCATGAACAGTAAATCATCGTGAACGGACGCGAGGGTCACGCATGTCGGTAAGGATCAGGCTGGAATAAACCATCAGGTCAAATTTAGGAAATCATTTTTTCCTCAAAACTGCGCATTTATACGGTAACTTCCTCAGATTCAGAGATTTTTACTTTTATTAGATTTTGTTCCTTTAATTGCACTATGACACATCTTCACCTGGACTTTTTTAAAGTCTAAATGATTTAAGCCGCTGGAGATCTGGCTAATTCCCTTTATTTTATTAATGCGCACATTATTCCTTTATCTTAATGTACATGTGTATTTTTATTTCTTAATTTTCTGTCATCTAAATAAATATATATATATATATATATATACACACACATATATATATATATACGAGTATTAATAAAGGTTCTATCTATCTATCTATCTATCTATCTATCTATCTATCTATCTATCTATCTATCTATCTATCTATCTATCTATCTATAAAGCCCCCAATCCTCTGCGTTGTACCAACATTCCCTCCCCTTATGGAATTCCTCAAATGAAATATGAAGATATGTCTGAAATATCCACCGAATCTGAACTAAATCGGACCAACGTTGGAGAATTTACAGCCCAAAAAGGTTTTGGAGATGAAGCTCCATCTAGAATCAGAAATGAAGAACCGATCTTCGCCAAAATCGTTCCTTTGTATCCTAAGACTGAAGAACGATGTTTATTTAGTTACTTCCAGCAATACTAAATCTTAATTCTTTAAAAACATGACTTATAATTTGGGGAATTTTCAATATATACTGTGTGTATAAAACCATTATTAAATAAAGGTTCTGGAGATGGTTCCCACTTCACCTGAGGAACCAGCTGACCTCATCTTTAGTCGTCACGACTGTGGCTGCGAACAAAGGCGGACTGAGTCATTTAATTAAAAAAAAGGATCTCTTGCTGCAGGTCATTCAGCAGGACAGGCAGGATCGCTTTGTGAATCACACGGAAGCATCAAGCCCAGCCCATAATAAAAATGTTAAGCACACATATCGTTAGCTGAGGGTAGGACAAAAACAACAAGCTGGGGCAAAACATGAGTGGCGGCTGGGTTGGGTCCATGCGAGGACAAAGATGAGTCACCGGTGGAGGTAAGACAATACACAGAATAGACAGAGACTAATTACCGTCACTGTTATAGTGGTAATCTTCTGCAGAGCGCCGGACGGGTGGAAGTGGGACAAGAGGTGAGAGATAAGATTGCAAAGGTCATACAGGAATGGAGCAATTGTGTCAGCATATTTTCCTGCACAGATAACGACTCAAAATCGCGTTTATTGGAGAGTGAGGGATGTGAGCCTTTTTTTTTTTAAGCTGGAGAAGAAGGATTGTAGTTTCTGTTATTTTTTTTTATCTGGACAGAATGGCTCCAGATAAGGTAAAAGAACGGGTTTGGTTCTGAAAAGATCTTTTTTTTAACTTTATTAGATGACAAAAAGTATTAACAAGAATCAGATTGATGATGAAAAGTGTCAATCAACCATCTATACAGTAAAACCTCAGTCATACTTCCTGTTAGGAATAATCCGGTATTGCAAATATAGGTATGTGAATATTATCGGAGAGGGATTCTGACTTGATCCTCAGAAAGTCGGACTTTATTTTCGGTGTAGGGCTACGTGATGATTTTTTTTACTTTTTTGGAATTGTGAGATCAAAGTCAGAATTCTGAGATTAAGTTAGAATTGTGAGAATTAAGTCAGAATTGTGAGAAATCAGTCGGAATTCTCAGTTTTTAATCAGAATCCTGAGAGTAAAGTCAGAATTCTGAGTTTATAGTCACATTTTTGAGAATTCAGGAGTTTGAAGTCAGAATTCTGAGAATAAAGTCAGAATTGTTAGAAAAGACTCAGAATCCTGAGAAGACGGTCGGAATTCTAAGAACAAAAGTCAGAATTCTGAGTTTAAAGTCAGAATCGTGAGATAAGAGTCAGAATTCTGAGAATATAGTTGGAATCCTGAGTATACAGACAGAATCCTGAGAATAAGTTAGAATTGTGAGATTAAAGTCAGAATTCTGAGTCTGAAGTCAGAATTCTGAGAATAAAGTCAAACTTCTGAAAATAAGTCTTCACGTTGCATCACCCTGTAATTATCTGACAGTCACGTATAATAACTACTAATAAATACTAATGAATCCGTTCTGTGTATCAGGACGCAGGACCTCCTTAAAGCTGCGATACAGAAGGAATGAACGGCTGAGGTCTGACCTGTAAAGCCTCCTGGATATTTCCATTGTAGTCGATGATCTCGGTGGCACCTTGGTCTCCTTTCTGCCCAGGAGGGCCCTGAAGATTTTTGACATCAAGAAACATATTATATATATATATATAAACATTTACTCTCCCATACTGTACACCTGAAATAAAAGAAGAAGAAAAAACCCACCAATATAGGCCTCTTAGCTAAAAACCACCGAGGTCTGACTAATGCCCCCAAAGCGATAACCTCTCCAGTACCATTAATGGATTTTACATTATTCAGATAAAAAGGCGGAATAAAAGCTTCCATCTCCTGTTTGCTTACCCTCGGGCCGACCAATCCCAAGTCTCCTTTATCTCCAGTCTCCCCCTAATGTGAGAACAGAAAAAAAAAGTTAGAATAGTCTAAAACTACTGTTGCATAAGGACTTAAATGCTTTGAAATCTTAAATCATCTATATTTAATCGTTGTAGTGGAAATAGCTCTGATGTTTTTGAATCATGATATAGTGACTAAACAGAAAAAAACTTTATCAAACAGAGGAAATTTAAGATCTGGATCAAGACCCCTGATTGAACTATGCAAATTGAAAGTGAAGTAATGTCCGACAAAAGGCTGTTTTCATAAAAAAAAGAAGAAAAAAAAAAGATCCCCCTAGTGGTTAAAGTATGAACTATGAGAGTAAAATATTATCTAAACAAGATATATCTCTTCTAGTTGATTCATTTTCACCGAATTTGGACTAAATCGGACCAAGTTATGTCAGAAACAAAACCGTTTTTCGTTAAACAAAAACTCCCCCTAGTGGTTGAAAAATGAACTATTAGAGTAAAACAAGACATTAACTAGATGTATCTCCTTCAGTAGTTTCATATGCACCAAATTTGGACTAAATCGGACCAAAAATGTTGAAAAGATATGTCCAAAATAGATATGTTAAAAACAAAATCCCCCTAGTGGGTAAAGTATGAACTATAAGAGTAAAATATGACATAACCAAGATAGATCCGATTCACATTCAACATGCAGATCGTAAGGACTTGTGAGGAGGAGGAGGAGGAGGCGGAGGAGGAGGAGATGGCCTCTGCCACAACTGAGTGAATGTAAATGTGAACGGGTGATTGCGTACAAATAGACCAGAAAGTCGCAATTTAAGCTAATTTTCTGCAGATTTATAATAAAAGACGTCATGATCACCTTTGACCCTTTGTGACCGGGTGTGCCACCCTCTCCCTGTGAACCCTTGATGGAGAACGAAAACAAGTTAAGGGACATCAGTCAAAAACACGTGAGATATAAACATTAAAAAAGAATATATACGTCAAATATATAATCCAGTATAAACTCATCGCTGAAAATCATCACGAAGGAAAAACCATTAATTACCCACAACCCCTCCCACTGCTGAAATAAAGAGCTTCAAATACGCCACAAGTGCCAAGAACTGGACTAAATGTTTATTCGATCTCTGGTATTGATAGCGGTTCTTCTGGGGGGCTTTAATAGGACGTGAAACAGATCCTCGTCTTCTCTGACTTTAGACCGGAGCTTCAGCTACCTGCTGAGTCTCTGCCAGACATAAACATTGTTGAAGCTCACTTATATTATATATTTGGTTTACTTTACGCCGACTCCAGGGAGAGCCTTGAACTCCTCACGGGTCCATAATGGATCTGCTAGCAGCACTCCATCATCAGATATTGGCTCCGGGGGATTATTATTTCTCTCTGGGAGGTTCTTGGACTGAGCCTGATTCTAGATAAGGGATTTCAAACTCAGTCATATTTAAAGTCCAAACTGAGTCGGTGGTAATTAGAAAAACTGACTTAAATGGACTAATCAGAAGAAGTATGACAAATTACTAGTACAAAATTTAAAAAAAAAATGATATGAAGTGATGCCAGGACGTCCTAAAGGATTCAGAATAAACGCTTTTTTTATTTTGTATTTCTTTTAATCAACGTCGCTCAAGCCTTAAATAAAGAGATAAAATTTGAAATAATGACACATCAGCATCATTACTCTTCTAAAATTCTACATCACCCTCTTTACCAGCTGGAATAATATCCAATGAAAAGTTTTTATCAAATTAAATTAATAAACAGTCAGAAAAATACATTTATTTTCGTAAAATGTAACATAAAAATGACTTTTTTTTTAATAAACAAGACCGACAAAAACGATTTTTCACATTGATCCTGCACACATTTCAAGACATTGACTGCAATCAGAGGAAAAAATCGCTCTAGAATGACTGACCTTTGGTCCGAGGGGTCCGACCTCTCCTCTTTCACCCTTTCCTGGGGGCCCATGCTCACCTCTCTCGCCCTATACGGATAAGATAACGCTCAGATGAAGTTACTGCTGGTCTCCCGCAAACTTTAATCTAATTAATCACATCAAAAACAGTCAATAAAGTTTTATTGTCAGCAGAATATTGAACATCAGGCATAAACTCTCCACAACTTTCTTCTCTGACAGAGAACGTAGTAAATCCCAGATATGAAGCATCAGAGTCAGTATAAATATTTAGGATTTAAAATCCTCTTCCTGGTTAATAGTGATCCTTGAGAGGATTAAAATAATAATATAACAGTCCAAACAGGTTTAAAATCTAAAAACAAATGTAAATCCTTTGTTTGTAGGGTTTGGTGAATTTTTCTGTCAATGTGAAGTGACTTAAAGATCCACTAGAGGGCGCTGTTGTATTACTCAAAGCCTATATGGTTCAATACAATGTTTCTCTATGGAGGGGTATGTGCGTCTCTATGGAGGGGTATGTAACCCTAACCCTAGCGACACGATGCGGTACTGCAGGGGAAACATTAGACAAGTTTAAATATAAAGTCAGGCGTTTTAATACCATAGAAATGAATAAGATGTAAAGTTTTACATCAAATACAAGTCCAATGAAGCATATTTGATATAAATACTTTAAATGCAACTACCATAAGCTTTCAAACAACACAATCACAATGATACAGATATTAAACCAAACTGCATCGACCCAATTTTAAGTATCGGATCAGCAGGGGGATAACCTCCTAAAGTAAGATAAGGTATATAATTGTACTATCAGTCTTTCAGACACTAAGAGAGAAAACATGACTTCTTCAGACACCTCAGAGGAATAGATAAAACGGAGATGGATCCAGATTCTGGTGGAATTCTAGCATTGATTACTGGGGCAGAACCACATAATAAATAGAATAAACTCTCAGGAATGGGAGAGAACACGTGAGACTGCTGGTTCCATGACCTGGTCTGCACATCGACGGGAATTTTATTGAAAATATCATTGACTCATGAATGCGGGAAGGACTTGATGACGGGCCGAGGCCAAACACGGAAACATTTACTGGACCTGTCCAAAGAGTCTTTATTTTGGAAGAATATTTGAATGACGTGAAGAACGTCGTATTCGCTGGGGTCACTGGAAGGGATAGCGAGAAAACGATGGATATCAGTTGAACACATTCACCATAAATGGTTTTGGGTCGATCCACCGACGTTCGATAATTGGTTTGTTATCATGAGGGAATTAAAAAAAATATGACAGATGAACTTTTAGACACTGAGAAAATGAGTCATAAAAAGAAAGATGGAGTTTTTCCATAACTTCCTGTTGTGCAAAATGAGTCATATTCAATACGAGTCATGTGCAATACGAGTCATGTGATATATGAGTCATGTGCAATACGAGTCATATGCAAAACGATTCACGTGCAATACGAGTCAGACGCAAGCCGAGTCATGTGCAATACGAGTCATGTGCAGTACGAGTCATATGCAATACGAGTCATATGCAAAACAATTCATGTGCAATACGAGTCATTTGCAAAACGAGTCATATTCAATACGAGTCTGGTGCAATACGAGTCATTTGTGATACGAGTCATTTGCAAAACGAGTCATATTCAATACGAGTTATATGCAATATGAGTCAGATGCAAAACAATTCATGTGCAATACGAGTCATTTGCAAAACGAGTCATATTCAATACGAGTCTGGTGCAATACGAGTCATTTGTGATACGAGTCATGTGCAAAACGAGTCATGTGCAAAATGATACATATTCAATACGAGTCATGTGCAAAACGAGTTGTTTGCAATACGACTCATGTCCAATGCGAGTCATATGCAATTCGAATCATGTGCAATACCAATCTTGTTCAATATGTATCATGTGCAATACGTGTCAATTATGACTATGAGTAGCCGATGACGTTTAATGTGTAACTATGACTTATTATTAAATAAGGGACTAAGAACAGGTCGTATAATAACAGAGTTAGTCGGTAACATATTTGTTGTATAAAATACTAGTCGTATCTTTTATGAGTTTACAAAAGGCAGTTTATGCAACTAAATGTGTGTTTTTCAGTGATCAGAAGGTACGTGGCTGAAAACAATCCTTCAAAGGGGGGGGGGGGGGGGGGGGGGGGGGGTGGGGGGGGCGGCGGGGGGGGGGCATTATTGGAAACAGTTTGGTCTGCCAAGTTGGGACACAACCATTCAGCAGTCTTGAGTCAATGAGGTTCTGGCTGCTTCTTCAAATAACCACTTATTAATGATATCTTAATGGCACAGACTTGGATATAAACATGGAGACTCTTTGTTTGAAAGAGTTTGGAAGCATCAACTGGAAATGATGTAAAGTCCCAACGGTCTCAAACTTGTAAGCAGATTTGAACACAAGGAAAAAAACATCAAACTATGAACTACAGTGCCGCTCCTTTACAGCCAACCGCCAGCATTTCACTATGAAACACATATATATATATACATATATATATATACGTTTATATATATAGACAAAGTAACATGATTTAAAGACACTCTAAAACTTGTGCCACAATTATTGACACCCCTAAGAAATCCTGTGATTAAAAGGTCACAGAAGAATATTTTCAGTCCTACTTTATATTATAGGATTCATCTGTTTGAGCAGGAACTCTGAAGTAATGAACGGTGACTTCCTGTTGGACTGGGGTATAAATATGAGGTGACACAGGCCTGATTCTCTCTGAGGTTCTTCATCATGATGAAGACCAGAGAACACAGCAATGAGGAGCAAAGAAAAGTTGTAGAGCTGCACAAATCTG